>CM076569.1:584182116-584342366 GCA_034641835.2 Pinus albicaulis
TATGCTAGAAACCACAAAGATTCAATGAATGAGCATTTAAATCAGTGAATAGTCATAATGCACACTTCTTTTTCAGGTCTCGTGGGTAAAACTGTGATTTTGATTGGAGGCCAGATGGAACCACCCTCTGATAGAGTTGAAGGTGTGTATTTGGTTTGCTCAAATATCATACCTTGAGTGCACAACTTGTCTCAAAGTATACATTTCCACCCCTAAAGCAAGGAATTTGATCCATTTTTATTTGCAAATTATCCTATTAGCTTATTATGATTATCCATGAATATTTATTATTTATTATCACATATACACATAAAGGGAGAGAAGGAAGAATATGTTGGCTAAGATGTCAAACAAATTTTCCATAGTACCCAAAAATATTATGGAGTAATTAGAAGATGGAAGTTTGACCAAAGTAAGGTGTAGTGAGGAGGAATTGGAGGAAGAAGGGTTTTGGAAGATAAAATAGAGCAGTCAAAAGATGGAGGGCTCAGCAGATCAATGCCTAATGAGGAGGAATTAGACACATTGATTTGTCTTATTAAAGCTTTGAAAATATGAGATTGCACTCCAGCTTGAGATATTAATGTATATCTTGGAGAGCTCAATTTGAATGTTGATTGACTTTATCCATCCTTCCAAGAAACATAACAATATTATGTGATGGAAGAGAGTATAGTAAATGACTTAAGAAAGTTCAAGTATGTTGTAACAAATTAAAATCCCATACAACATTTTAGGGTGGGAGAACTTATGGAGAAAAGAATATGAGAAGGGAAAGCAAATATTCATACTATTGTAGAAGGATTTTGCATAGCTCAATTGTCGAGGGTTTTTTCAGATAAACTCCAGCAGGGGACCAAAATTAAAGGTTGCTAAGGATTTTGCTAAGAGTAAGAGATGTATCTTCTAATTACCTGTGCAAAGCATGCAATTGTTGCATTATATCACAGGACTTGGTATTCTAAAGTATTAGCTGGATAAAAACGAATACAACTCACCTGCATCATTTGTTGAAGATGTGAAATTGAAATTCTCCAAAGCCATGACTTATAACCCAAAGAAAATGGCATAATCACTGGCTCAAGAACTCCTATGGTCCGAAAATCATATCTTCCATGGCAGTTCTCATTGAAAATTTTCTCAAACATTAGGGCCCAAGACTGCAGAGTTTTGAAGACACTTATCAATATTTGCTGGAAAATTTACAAGAGGAGGACCTTCTTGGTTTTCTTGAAGATGAAAATGATGTTTTTGAACAGAGGAATACGACAGCCTTACAAAAAGAACATAACAACCTCGTGGTAGTGAAAAAGGATCTTCTTTTTGACAGATATTTTGTGGCTTCCCCTAAAAATAAGGGTGATGATATTCTAACTCAAGAAAACGAAGAACATGCAGAAAATTTTATGAAGCAATATGAGGAAAGTGGTCTAAATCCATTGCAACCATCCTATGTGGACTTGACGCAAATGTATATGTGCCTGTCTATGTAATGTGAAGTAGAATACACATTTTCTCAATATATGGAAAGGTGTCGACCTAATTGGGCAGCTTATGAAATATACCTTGAATCCTTGATTAAATGTGGCATGCTGGAGAGGGCTGAAGGGTTTTTGTAGAGTTACAAAAGGGTGGTGCAATTGGTATTAAATCCAATATGTGCAATGTAATATTAGAGGGATATCTCAATACTTGTCAAGAAGAAAGGATCAAACAATTTTATGATGAAATGTACCATAAATGTGAAGGTTGATGGAAAGCAGCTCAAGGGAAAAGATAGTAGGTCAATGAGAAACTTAATCCTAGATGTTACATGTGCATGAAAACCTTGACTTTCAATAAAAGTATTTACGAATTGTGAATTATCAAGACTGTGAACTGTAGGCCTTGGATTTTCGCCATTTCGCAGACGAATTGCATCAACAGTCTAAAATGAACTTGGAGAGTCATGAAGCTACAATTGATGCACTGCTTTTGGCAGAAGAAAGTCACCTAAATCCATATTTCATGATGAACACCAGTGATAGTGACTATCATATCAACAAAAGTGCCAGTAAAAAAAAATATTCACGCATAGGAAGATGGTTGATGACCTATTTTCAAGTAATAGAAAGCCAAAATTGGAAATGATAGGTAATCTCAAAGAAAAGAGATACAAAACTGTAATTGACATTCTTATGCAAGCAACAGAATGGGAAAACAAAATGTAGTCTAGTATTTTGAATGAGACTTCATATGATGAGAAAGCAGTAAATTGTGATTTTGAAGAAAGGCCAAATGGTTTTAGAAATTTTCCCGATGATACAGAGTATATGGATGTTGTTACACTTGTACGCCAGCATCAGGGTCTACTCTATGTTTTTCTGATTCGGCAGTTATAGAGGGAACAACATAACATGTTGCAGAGCATCTCAATACACTGCTTTTCTCTCTTCATTAGCAGCAAGAGGAGTTTAGTCATCCAATAAAACTTGAAAAAATACTTGGAGATAGGCGACAATGGACACTTCTTCAAATTATAGTTTCTGCAGCCAGTGGTAGTGGCATCATGGAGGAGGATGATGAGTATGGTAGGAAAGATGGTTTCCAGTTTCGAAACTTGATTCCTGCCTCCTCATGGATGGACAGAATATCAATTTTTTTAACCTTTCATTTCCTTTGGTTAGATACATAGGTTGGATGGCATTGGCTCACTATGCAAAGGAAAACTAGAAGAGAGGGCTCCTTCTTGCGCAAGATATGCAACAAATGAAAAACTTACTGTTTATTTTCTCTGATAAAAATACATAGGTTGGATGGCATTGGCTTGCTATGCAAAGGAACACCAGAAGAGAGGGCTCCTCCTTGGGCAAGATATGCATCAAATGACAAGCTTACTGTTTATTTTCTCTGATGAAATCACATCCGTCATGTTAGGGTCCTATAATAATAGGGTTCATAAATTTTGAATTGACTTTGATAGTCTTGTAAATATGTACATACCTTTCTTTCTGCAAGTTGTTTTCCCATACTTTGAAAAAATGAAAAATAATAAAAAACCAAAAAGAGGGTAAAAAGTCCTAAAATAAAGATCAAAGGACTTAGAAAAAAATAGACTCCAAAAGAAAAAAAGAGATAAAATAAGACCTAAAAGTGAGCAAGTCCAAATGCCACTACTTTTACTTTTACTGCAAGAATAATGATTATATGCAGAGTGTCAATAAATGCCATAATCCATGATCAGTTAAACAATTTAATCTTAACTTTTCATGCTTTCAATTTCATGTTTTAAATAGAGAATAAAGATTTTTCAAACAGTTTAAACTTGACAAATCAGTATATAGGTAGAGAATAATGAGGAGCTCAACAGTTTAATCTAAGCCCTCAGATGAAATAAGATAGACTTAGATAGTTTTATGCTTTGAAAGAAAAATGTTTTAGGGTTGCAAGCCTAAATGCACCCATGAAAATGAAGTTAAAGTGTTAGAAATAAAGATGGGTAGGTAGAAAGCAGTTGAGCAAGCATGTAATAAAGTATCATCGGGCAAAAAATCACTAATTTCCCTTCCCCTCCAAATATTCAATATTCTAAACTATCAGTCAAAAAGGCTTAGAGCATTTCTCTGACTTTTGTTGGGACCGGACCCAAGCCTCGATGACTGGTTAGTTAAAAATATTGAATTCCCACATTAGACCCATATTCATTAGCATTTACTCTTCATTCATAAATCATAAACCCCCTTTTCCTAAGTAAAACCCATTTTTACTTAGTAAAGCTTAAACCCTAAATAACTAATTTCATTCCCTTTCAAAAAATAATTTATAAAACCCTCAAAATGCATTTATCCTAAGTTAAAGTGAAGTAATACAACAAAGATAAGAAATGTTTTATTTTTTGGCACTTTACTTAGAGTTAACATGTATTTTGTTTCCATTTCACTATCCCTTGATTCCATATTAACTACTAACTATTTATTTTATTAACCACCTAAAGTTACACCCACCCGTATATTATTAATACCCTTTTATTTTAAATAACCCTCTAAACTCATTATTTTTAAGTTAAAACCAATGTATAATATCCCATGTGTGCAATATTAATCTCGCCCCTATCCCATTGGTTTAACATATCCATATGAAAATATATCGCCCCCTATTGTTTTAAACAAATGTCAATACCATTTGATAAAACTATATAAGGAATATTCGCGCCTTTACATTGATCGAAACATTGTAAATGTTTTATTAAAAACATTTAAATAAACCTAACCCCTTCGCTATTTCATAAGCCCAAAGTTTAAACTTTATTAAAACACATTTTTATAAAGTTAAAACCATCCCAGCCACACATATGAAACCCCGACCCCACTCCATTCCGACGCAACTTCCCAACCAATCTGGGTCGTTCGCAATCGAACCCCAGATCTAACGGCTGAAAACCAATATTGCATAGAAAACATGTGTGATCACTCCCATCTCATTTTTGTGTGAAATGAGCGGTTTCGTGATTTTATCTCTCCTCCACATGGTCGATTCCTGTTGGATCACGTGGGTTAACCCCAAAACCACTTACTGCCGATAGGCTGCGCGATAACCATTTGTTGTTTTAAACCGTTGAACCCAAAAAAACGCTCGTTTTTACGACATGATTGCCATTAATTGCCATTTCTTGTAGCCCTAATATGCCTCATAAACTGTGGAAATGTATTTTATTTCATTTCTTTCTGCGCATTAACCCTCCACGAGCCTCTTGACTGTTAAACAAGCTTTTTCCGCCATTTTTTTTCCAAAATACCTCAAAATTTCACCCTGTTACTCTTTGAAGACCGCTGAAGAGCTTCGCATTGCTCTAGAAACTCCACAGAAGTTGTTCGACCGTTCAAACACTTCAGAAACTATTTACAAAACCCTTTTACCTGTGCATTACAGGTTTTCTTCTTAAATTGCAACCTATTTTTCAAGTTTTAAAAGACCTTTTAATAATATCACATATTCAGAGATTAAAAATTAACAAAAGAAGCTTGTCAAAATAGTCCAAAAATAGGTTAAATCCTGTCAATTTTTCTCTAGAAACCCTGTTTTATTGTTGCCTACTACTTTGGAGGAAAATTGTGAGTTTTTACAGTTTTATGAATTATTTCAAGCTCCAAGTTAAGCCAGAAAACCTCTAAAGGTATCAATAGCCTCTGTGCCCAATTTCTCAGTGAAAGTCTCATGAAACCCATGTTTCTTGCTTAAAACCAGTCAAAAGCCAGTAAATCCTCTTTGACAGACCCAATTGAAAAGAAAGCCCAAAGAAGAGACCATACTTTGCCTATTTCATCCAAGAAACTTCTGCTAAAAATAAAAATACTTCTGCAAACTGTCTAAACTTGTAAAAAGTAGCCAAAATGCCTAAAAAGCAGAGTACTAGCAATCCTGAAAGTTCCAAAGTGTCTAAACCAACCCCTACCATGACTTCTAAGACTGCCATAGTTGTAAATCCTCTTCAACCACCTGTTGTAGATGTCGAGCACATTCTACTAGCTGATATTGATTATAAAATAGCAGATCCTATTGTTGAATATAACCTGCTTGATATTCATAACTGGAGCTATGAGAAGTCATTAGACAATGAAGGATAAGTCCAAATTTGGGAATCACACTTGCCCAAATATGTTGTCCCATTAACTCATCCATGTTAGGAGGTCATTAGATTATGTCAGAAGGATTATGTGCCTGATCAAAGAGCCATAGTCAATGCCATTAAAGAAGTACTTTTCACTATTACTGTTGAATCCCTCAATCAAATGTTACAGCTTCAGCCTGACCCCCAAGCAGTCCCTTTATCCATAGAGGCCCTAATCTAGTTGTACATTGGTCTAGATTTTCCCAAGAGATTCATGATTTTCCAGACATTCATGCTCTCACATGTAGAAATTCCTAAACTAAATCCCCCATATTCTACTGCCAAATTCCCAGAAGGTTCAAGACATGTGATTTCCATGCTTTCATTCATCCTGGGGTACTTTACTGATGAACACATTGATGAATCCATCTTGGGTTTCTTAACCACTTTAACCCCAGGTCAACCTTCATCTGTAATCTTTGATTATGCTGGTTATATTGCAGATAATATCCATGATCAATTGATCAAATTTCCAACTGAAGGAGTGTTCAAATACACTTCCTTCCTCTTCCACATGTTTTTATATTTTCAATTAGATAAATTTCCAGTTACTCTTCAAAAGCTTGACATAGAGGGAAATCCTCTTTCTGTCATTTTCTGGACATCTTTGCTTAGTTAAGAGTGTGCAGATTTCACATATGCAGAATTTTCATAATTATTCTTACATCCAGTGATCACAATGTTAACACAAACAGAGCAACCAAGGATAAATGAAGAAATGAAAAAGATATCGCAGCTGTCAAATCAGAATAAGGTTGGTGATTGGTACTTATATGAAAGATATACTGAGATCAAAGTATTTGGGTCAAACTTGTTACCTTACAAGTTACCCAAGCATGTTTCAATGAGGATCTTTGCCTTGGAGTATATCAGGCAGATCGTAAATTCTGATTCTATAAATTTCATGGCAGCAAAGAAGAAAACTCAGTTCAAATTAAAATATCAGATAGGGCCATTCATTTGAAATCACAAGGATGCAGAAAAAGAGGTAGCTAAGCAACTATTGGAATACAAATTTGAAGAAAATTTTCCTTGGAATTATGATCCACAAGGGATCCTAAGTAAACTAACAGTTAAATGCAAGTTAACACCCTTCATCCATGAAGAAAAACAAGAGATAGAAAAAATTTGCAAATCATATTGAGTGGACAGGCAATACATTAGTACATGCAGTCAATAAAAGTGATACTAGTCACACTTTACAGATTGTTGATCAAACAGAATAATCCACAAAGAGGGTAGGGGAAGAAGGTTCATACGTAGCAGAAGCTACTACTGAAACTAGGTTTAAATTGAAATATAACAAAAAACCTAAGTTAAATCCGGTAGAAACAGAGAAGGTGACAATTGATATAGATGATACAGCTACACCAGAGACAAATATTGATACTACTACAACCATCATAAATGAATCAGTCACCAAGAATCAGAATGAAGAACAAGTTAATATTGAAGATGCACAATTGATAAAAAGACAACAGAGCATGGAAGCCTCATCATCACAAACAACTGAAGAAAAGGATCTAGACATCAGGGAAAGGTATAAACAAATTAAGTCCAAGAATGAAGAGATCAAAACTGAAATTTATTCTCAGTTTTTGAAACAAAAACTAGGTAGCCAAAACAAATTCCTATCAGCTTTTGATTACTCAAGTAAAAATCTTATCATGTCAATACTACAGCCCACAGTACCAGTTCCAAAGATAGTTGCTGACTATAAGAAATTTGATCTAGAAGTATCAACATATAGTATTCATGAATTAGATCAAATAGAGTTTCACAGGCAGAGTTCAAAGATGTTGTATTCCACTGTTACAACAAAATCCATGAGTGTTCTTAAACTTGAGAACACTATCACAAATATGAAAGACCAGATGAAATTAGATAAAGCCGCATTATATGCTAAGGATCTCAGAATTAAATCCTTAGAAGAATTGGTAATTAAAGTGGGATATGACCCTGCAAATGTCAATGCAGCAGAATTGTTATTAAAGAAAAAGAATGAGGACATTGCAGTCTTGAGGAAACAGCTTAAACTTCCTCCAAGTGAACATCCCCAGGCTAAAGAAATCATACAGGAACAAAATGACAAAGATGACATGATGAACATCATATTTCAACTTACAGGACAGATTAAGGAGATGGAGATTCAAATGGACAAACTTGTCCATGAAAAGGAAACAGTAAAAGTACCAGAGCCACCTACAGTTATCCTCATGGTCACTACAGCTGTGTCTTCAACTCTAGTTGAAGAGTTGGCACCCAAATTTCCACTTGCTACTGCAGTGCCAGTAACTTCATCTACAACATTTGTTGCTGAGTTGTCCACAAGAACAGTTCATCCTATAGATGAGGCCAGCAAATTAGTGAAAGTCATGGAAGAAATGTCTCTAAAGACAAGTGAAATTAACAGGTTGACAAAGATGGTAGAAAGTCTTGGGAATGCAAACAAACTATCTCAAATAAATGCAACAACACATGAGCAAAAGGCCATCAGACTAAATGAAGAGTTCAAGAATCTGCAAAAGGAGTTAACCTTAAAGGAGCAAATATCATACATCAAAAACTACTTTTGGAACAATGTCATTGAAGCCATTGATGATGTATGGCCTTCAATTCAGGTAATCTTTGAACAAAAATAATTATTACTAGCAGCCCAAGCAGAAATCCAAAAGACTCAAAGTGAACTGGCTGACAAACCAGGGCAAGCTTTAAAGCTGATCACATTCCTTAACAACAAAAATAGACAAGAGTTAGAAGAACTCAAGATTACTCACAGAACTGAAACTATCCTAGAAATTAGGAAAGTTATTACAAAGAAGAATCTAATGAAGCAACTAAAAGAAAAGTGTGAGAATATGAATACTTCCATAACCAGGTTTATGGTCAAGTTTACAAATTTGAGGCAAAAAGGACTGCCTGACATTATGGTTATTAATGATAAACTGATGCCTCAAAATGACTAATGATAAGAAGATCAAATAATTTGCAAAGGAACAGGTAAATAAACCACAAGGACAAGGCATTCCAATTACAAGAAAGGTCTTTCTCAAAAGTTTTGAAGACTTATTCTATTTACAGCATGAGATAAGACACTTGTTTATCATCAAGCCAAATTTTGCCAGATACACTGAAGCTGATGAAAATTTTAGGAAATTAAAAAAGATACAAATTCCTAAAAATGAGGATTGGCAGTCACTCACATATTTATTATGAAGGATAAAAATACAAACATATGAAATGAGGAAAAAAATTTTTTGTTGATTTACAGTCAAAACGGATTTTTACAGCATTAAACAGTTTTGACTATGGTTAAAGAGTATCAGTGAATAAAGAGAATCATAGAAAGAGTATCAGACAAGGCAGATCAGATTCCAAAACAAATTTAAAATATCTAAAGCCAGCAAGGAGGACACTAAAGCAGCTAGCTGCATCTTATCCTCAAAGCAGTTTCTATTTATTTTGGATAGATAGGACAACTTGCTGATTTGTTAAGCAACTGTCTCTATTTTATTGTAATGGTATTTTTATTTCCCTTAGATAATTCCTAGAAGTATTATAGGATATTTTGTAAACAATTATGTATAAATACTTCATCTTTAGAAGTATTTTGTGTGGAATAAATTGTTGGAGATTGTTATAGTCATTTTTGTTGGACTTGAAGACTTTTGTGTTTCAAGTTTTGAGTAGCAGACTGGATCAAACCAATTAGCATCATACTTCAGGATTCCTGTGATGAGCTATTTGGAGTGAAGTATTTCCTTACTTGTCATTGTTATCTTTCTTTGTTACATGCATCCATCTGTGTTTGTTCTAAATTTGAATGAATAACTAGGATTATTACTACATGATTTGTTAAGAGCACCCTATTTTTAAATAGTTATCGTTTCTATGTTTTCCTCTGATTTCCAGTGTAGGGAACCCTTAATTTCTCCCTCTCTCATTTGACCTCTGCCTACTACTTCCTTTTTCCGGATCAAAGGATTCTTAATTTCCCTTTATCCTGATCATACCACCTCACAAAAACAACTTTCCAAGCTCTTCAAGGGTTATCTATCTTGCCCTTAAACCATTTGAATTTTTGGCCTTGATCCCAGTTATGTTTTCTTGATTTTGACTCCTTAGCCCAATGGACAAATATATCTCCCACTATCCATCCCTTCAAGTGATTTTTCCCACCAAATCAATCAAAACCAAAACCAAATTGCACATTCATAACTAGCCTAATATCTTATAATTAAAACAAAGTTAAATTTTATAGAGAGAGCCCTCTCTGAACCCTAGGAAGGCTAGATCCTAGAGTTTAAAAGTTGGTCTGTGGTTACCTCTAGTATTATTTGACTAAAAAACAAAAATCTCACAACTTTAGAATTACTAGAGTGATAACATTACTGGCGACCATACTTGGGAACTAACCAATCCTCAGTCATAAAACTAGTCTTACAGGAAATCATTTTATTCATCCTTTTAGTTTAAGATTTCTTTATAAGTTGTGGGTATTAAAAAACTGTAATTCTGGCTTCTAGGAAAATTTACTATATCAGGTCTAACCCAGATCCTAAACCTATTGTTATAGTAGACAACCCAGACCGAATTGGAAAAAAGAAAAAATAGATAGAATGTTTAGAAGCTGAAGTGTCATTAATAAGAGTCAATTCATTACCACAGGAATTAGCAAGTTTGCAAGATATAGATTTTGATCTGAAATTTGAACATTCTTTATTTAGAAGTAAATCTGAAAGTAATTTGAAAACTGTTGTTTTAGACCCTGTTTTTATTTCATTTTTGGAAATAAAACAGAAAAATATTACAGTAAATTCTAAATCAAAGAAAGTTGAATATAAGACTAAAATTGAAGAAATTAATGCTAATATTCTCAAAGATATTGATGAAGCCATTGAATTAGCTCAATTGTTAGCATATACAACCAAGCCTTCAGTTTCACAGTTATATACCACCATAATACCAGCTGTAGATTCATCTCTATATGCTGCTTCATCATATATAGCTTCCAATAACAACACATCTACAGATCCATTTATCCCTAGACTACCTTTACAGCCTAGAATACTATTTCCACCATCCACTTCATCCACTATATCCACTAGCTCACCCTTTGATTTTTCAAACACATCACTCTCATTCCCTAGTAGTTCCACATATATTCCAGTTTCATTTCCCAGCACCTCAACTACAGTTTTTAGTTCATCAGCGACTATTTCTAGTTCAGCCTCTAACACTTCTACTTTACCTCCTAGCCAAGCTAGAATTCAAGATATGTCTGCTAGGTATGCTCCCCTTGTCCTTCTAGGACAACTTCATGACATGCCCAAAGACTACCAAAGTAAGATTCCACAGTTTGATGCTACTACACAGTATACTACATAGCAGCACATAAACAAAATGACAAATTAATTTGAACTTCATGAGATAGATGAATCAGATGTACAAATGAGGTTGTTTGCACAAATATTAATAGGGGAAGTTAAGAAGTGATTTAAAAGTCTTGCAGCTGGTAGTGTAACTGATTTAGCTGTGTTTCATAGAGTGTTTTTAAATAAATGGGAAAATAAAAAGAATCCACTCCAGATATTTTCTGAATTTGATGCCATGAAAAGAGCTCCAAATGAGTCAGTCCAAGACTATTGCATTAGATATAACAGTGTTTACAATTACATCCTTGCAAATCTTAAACCCACTACTGATTCTGTCCTACTCAAATTCCCTGATGGATTTGACACAGACATGGATTATCAGTTGAGGGAAAGAAATGCAGAAACTTTAGAAAGAATGCAAACAGATGTTGTTAGTGTAGAAGTGAACATTCTAGCTAGAAAAGAAAGATTGAAAAATGAGAGAAGATTGACCATTAAAGAAGAAGCCTCAAGTTCAGACACAAAAATAGATATGTTAGCTAAAAATTTAGAGAGGATTATGGATAGGTTAGACAATATAGAAATAAGACCTCAATGGGATAATCAACAGTAGATCAGAAATCCCAATTTTAGGAAAAACACAAATTCAGAAAAAGCAAAAGAAACAGTGCCAGACCAGACAATAAGGCCCCCCTTCCAAGAGAACTATGCTGAAAGTTCTCAGAATAATGATGATGATGAGGATGCAATAAATCTAATGGGAATAGATGATAATAATACTATTTTTCTCACTCAGGAAGATCAGGAATTATTTTAACTCCAACAACTCAAATTACATTCAAGTGAATCCTTTGATTATAAACAAGGTTATGATTATGATATAAATGAAATACACAGTCAATATAACCTTAGATATAAGAAAAACAATGAGTCTTCTACCAAGAAAACTTCCCAAACACAGAATAAGAAAACAGTAGAAACTCCCAAAACAAAAGTTCTGCAAATTCTCCCAAGGGAAAATAAGCAAAACTCTAGTTCTTCCCAAAACATTTATAGTCCTAAAAATACATCAAGCCCTAAAATTGTTGATATTACTGATGAAGTTGCTCAAGCTACAAAATATTCACAGAAATATGCTACTGCAAAAGCTTCTAATTCTGTTAAAACAACAAATTTGGATCCTAAAATACCCTCTGCTAATCCTAAATCAGTGGATCCAAAAAATGCTACTTCAAAAACACCTACTGATAATTCTAAGTCTGAAGGAACATCTACTGCTTCACAAACAATCCCTGAAAAGAAAATTAGGAGCAGTAAAACACAAGAAACTCAAACAGAGAATGTTAAACCAATTGAAAATGAAAACATAATTGTAGAAAAACAAGATAAACCAAGCCAAACTACAGTTACCAAAGAAGAATTAATTCAAATCAGTAAATCTCAACCTTCATTTAATATACAAACTGAAATTGCAAAGTTAAAAATACCAATTCCTTTGACAGAATTGGTAAAACATGACTTGTATAAATCAACTATTACTGAAACACTAAATATGAATGATAGAGAAGATGCTATTAATTTGAATGATGATCAACAAGAGTTGATTTTTGGCCCAGATGTGAATGAAAAACATGCAGATGGAGCAGTTCCTCCATTTTATATTAGTCTTACCATTCATGATAAAATTTTACACAACGCAATGTTAGATTCAGGAGCTTCCCATAATCTAATGCCCAAAACCATAATGGAAACTCTAAATTTAGAAATCACAAGGCCCTACAAAGATTTGTTTTCATTTGATTCGAGTAAAGTTAAATGCCTAGGTTTAACCAAAGATTTGTGTGTAACACTAGTTCAATATCTCGGTAAAAGTATATTAATGGACATTGTAGTAGCCGATATCCCACCTAAATATGGAATGTTACTATCTCGCTCATGGGGAGAAAAGTTACAGGGATCTCTACAATTGGACGTGTCTTATGCTACTATATCAGTTTTTGGTCAGCCTAAGAAGTTATATAGGGAAACATTGATGAAGTACATGGTCAGTAGTGTAGAAAGATCTATAAATTACCCAATTTACTCTACACCAATTGACCTTGATTCTTTTATCTTATGTAACTCTGAAACTAATGAAATCCAAATTGAGCTAATAGAGAAAAAGAAAACACCAAACAATGATAATATCTTTCATGAATCTTTATGGCATTTAGACTTTGATGGTTCAGTTAATAATTTAGGAGCAGTAGCAGGAGTTTGGATAACCAACATGAAGACTAATCACTCTGAAGGCCATGCTTTCAAGATCAATTTCAAATGTACCAATAATATGGCTGAGTATGAAGCCCTCATTCTAGGACTCCAAATTATTAGGAACTCAGGAGGCAAAAGAATATTAATCATGGGAGATTCAGAGTTGATCATAAAACAAATAAATGGAGTATATTATGTTTACAATCCTAGATTAAGCCGATACAAATATACTCTGCTAGATTTAACTGATTATTTACTGGAATGTAAATTTGCTACTATACCTAGAAAACAAAATATACAGGATCATTGTCTAGCAACCTTTGCTAGTACATGCAATTTACCATTCCAACCTAATCACATATATACTACTGAAGTCAAGCATAGACCAATAATTCCAGACGACCTCAAATATTGGAATTTTTTTTCTCAAGATGAACAGATTTACAAGTTTATGAACAATGAAAGTGAATTTCAGAACTGTAAGATAGACACAGATTGTACTATAGATCAAGATTTAGATTGTGAAATTGATTTGAATAACATAAATGTAAATAAAGTAAAGTTTGCTAAACCAACTTGATTTACTCAATCTGATATAAATAACTTAGAGAAAGTAGAGATTGAAGAAATTATTGATGATGAATTTGACATATAGAATCTTAAGGATAATTTCTTACCCAAAGGTTTAACTCCTTTAGAAGATCTTTTTGACTCAAATGATGTAGCTAGAAAACCCAAAATGGAGCCAGTTAGATCTTATATAGAAGAATGCAATATTGGTATAGAGTTAAAACCCAAAATGTTCAAACTTTCCAAAACCTTACCTCAACAAGAAAAGGAAAAATATATTGCTCTTTTAAAGGAATATCAAGATGTTTTTGCTTGGAGTTATGAGGATCTCAAATCCTATGATACCAACATAATTCAACATAAAAATCCAATAAAAGAAGATCAAAAGCCCTTTAAACAAAAGTTGAGAAAATTTAACCCTGTTTTATTACCTTTGATAAAAAAAGAAGTGAAAAGAATGTATGATGCACAGATAATTGCACTAATCAGATATTCAGATTGGGTTTCCAACCTAGTTCCAACAAGAAAGAAAACATGAGAGATTAGATTATGTGTTGACTTTAGGAATCTAAACAAAGTATCCTTAAAAGATAATTACCCTTTACCTAAAATGGATAACATATTACAAAGGGTAGTTGGTTCTTCTAGGATTTCACTTTTAGATGGTTTTTCAGGATACAACCAGATTTTAGTCCAAAAAGAAGATCAAGCCAAAACAGCATTTACTACTCCTTGGGGCACTTTTATGTATGTAAAAATGCCTTTTGGTCTAATGAATGCAGGGGAAACCTTTCAAAGTGCTATGGATATAGCTTTTGCAAAGAAAATACATGATTTCTTAGTAATTTATTTAGATGAAATTATTGTGTTTTCTAAAACTGATAATGAACATTTGGATCATCTGAGACAAGTTTTTATTAAATGCAGGAAATTTGGCATCTCTTTAAACCCTAAGAAAAGTTTATTTGGATTAGAAGAAGGTAAGTTACTGGGATACATAATTTCTAAAGAAAGAATCAGAATAGATCCTGCTAGAATAGAAGCAATTATTAACATCAGTCCACCAAGAAACATCAAAGAGTTACAAGCCTTTCTAGGTAAGATTAATTTTTTAAGAAGATTCATATCCAATTTAGCTGAGATAATTAGAGAACTAAAAAATATGCTTAAAAAAGACTCAGTTCTTAAATGGAATATTGAGGCCAAACATTCATTTGAATCCATCAAATAGGCCATAACTAAAACTCCAGTCCTACTAAGTCCTGACTTTAAAAAGGATTTCATAATTTTTTCATTTGCTTCAGAACACACCATTGCTGCAGTTTTACTGCAGAAAAATGACCAGGGATTTGAACAACCCATAGCTTTCTTTATTAAGACCCTTAGAGATGCCCCTTTGAAGTACAACATCATGGATAAACAAGCCTTAGCTTTGGTAAAGGCCATTAAAGACTTCAGAGTTTATATTCTCTATTCTCACATCATTGCCTATGTCCCAAATTCTGTAGTAAAAGACATTCTTACTCAAGATGGTCCTGATGGAAGAAGAGGTAAGTGGATTGCCACTATCTTAGAATATGACATAGAGATAAAACCCACAAAGCTCATCAAAGGTCAAGGATTAGCTAGACTTATGGCTGAATCTAATTGTAATGCCCTAGACATAAATTTTATTGCCCAAGTAGATGATCAAGAAGAGATGGCGACTCCAATGATCAGTGAAGCCTTTTCAGACTCACCTTGGTATACAGATATCATATTTGTACTACTAAACTTACAAGCTCCTCCTGGATTGTCAAGAACCAAAGCCAGATTCTTAAAACTAAAGGCAGTAAGATTTTGTATTTTAGACAATGTACTTTTTTGGAGAGATCATAGTGGGATTTTATAATTGTTTGTTAAAGGAAGAAGCTAACAAAATACTTGAAGAATTTCATCCAGGTGACTGTGGAGGACATCTATACTAGAAAACCATTGCAGACAAGATCCTGAGAGCTGATTTTTACTGGCCCACTTTGTTTTATGATGTCAAAACGTTTGTGACTTCCTGTCACAAGTGCCAAATTTTTTAGGGTAAGAAAAAACTCTTACCCCTGCCTTTAAAACCCATTTCAAAAATGGGGTTTAGATTTCATTGGTGAAATTCACCCTCCATCTTCAGGCCAACATAAGTGTATTTTGATAACCACTGACTATTTTACCAAGTGGAGTGAAGCCATACCCTCCAGACAAGCCACATATACTGTCATTATTTCCTTCCTAGAAAACAACATACTTTCAAGGTTTGGATGTCCCCAAAATATAATTACTGATAATGTAGCAGCATTCACATCCAAAAATATGATTGATTTTTTCCATAAATACCATATTACCCTAGGCCACTCTACTCCATATTACCCTCAGGGTAATGGCCTAGCTGAATCCTCAAATAAGAGCCTTGTAAACATCATTAAAAAATTACTAGAAGATAACAAAAAATCTTGGAACAAGAAGTTAGTCAATGCCTTATGGGCAGATAGACTTACAACAAAAAAATCTATTGGTACATCTCCTTACCAGCTTGTCTATGGAATGGATGTTGTTTTTCCATCCTCCTTAGGAGTGCCAGTGATGAAGATTATTCAAGAGTTACAGGTTGAAACAAATGACATTCAGAGAAGGATTAATCAAACTATTCACTTGCAGCAAACAAGAGAAGAAGTTTATATTAAATCCCAAGTTATCCAGGATAAAATAACAAAAAATTTTGATCAAAAGAGTAAAGAAGATGATTTTTACATTGGAGATCAAGTGTTAAAGTGGGATTCCAGAAGAGAAGACAAAGGTAAACATGGAAAATTTGATTTTTTGTGGAAAGGACCTTATGTGATTTATGGATATAGAGGTAATAATGCTTTCTTTTTCAAATAAATGGATGGAACAGATCTGCAAGAAGGACCAGTAAATGGCATAATGCTGAAGCACTACTATTCATCTGAGATAACCAATAGTTAGTCTCATTTGCTTTTGATCATTGTTCATATACATTGAAGATTTTAGATTGGATTGGATGTTTTCCTGACAAAGTTGAATCCCAGAGAGAAGGCCCTAAGCTTTGAGAGGTAAAATATCATAAATATGAGTTATTGCAGAAATTAGGACACATACAGGATCATCACAGTCAAAGGTCAAAGGCTACTAGTCTTAAAGTTCTTGACATTTCATCAGGAAATGCCATCCCCATGTGGAGCCATTGTTAGGGTCCTATAATAATAGGGTTTATAAATTTTGAATTGACTTTGATAGTCTTGTAAATATGTACATACCTTGCTTTCTGAAAGTTGTTTTCCCATATTTTGAAAAAATGAAAAATAATAAAAAACCAAAAAGAGGGTAAAAAGTCCTAAAAGAAAGATCAAAGGACTTAGAAAAATATAGAACCCAAAAGAAAAAAAAGATAAAATAAGACCTGAAAGTGAGCAAGTATGAATGCCACTACTTTAATTTTACTGCAAGAATAATGATTATGTGCAGAGTGTCATTAAATGTCATAATCCATGATCAGTTAAACAGTTTAATCTTAACTTTTCATGCTTTCAATTTCATGTTTTAGATAGAGAATAAAGATATGTCGAACAGTTTAAACTTGACAAATCAGTAGATTGGTAGAGAATAATGAGGAGCTCAACAATTTAATCTGAGCCCTCGGATGAAATAAGGTAGACTTAGATAGTTTTATGCTTTGAAAGAAAAAAAAATTAGGGTTGCAAGTCTAAATGCACCCATGAAAATGAAGTAAAAATGTTAGAAATAAATCTGGGTAGGTAGAAAGTAGTTGAGCAAGCATTGTAACAAAGTATCATCGGGAAAAAGCACTAATTTCCCCTCCCCTACAAATATTCAGTATTCTAAACTATCAGTCAAAAAGGCTCAGAGCATTTCTCTGACTTTTGTTAGGATCAGACCCAAGGCTCGATGACTGGTTAGTTAAAAATATTGAAATCCCACACTAGACCCATATTCATCAACATTTACCCTTCATTCATTAATCATAATCCCTTTTTTCCTAAGTAAAAACCCATTTTTACTTAGTAAAAGCTAAATCCTACATAATTAACTTCATTCCCTTTCAAAAAATCATTCATAAACCCTCAAAATGCATTTATCCTAAGTTAAAGTGCAGTAATACAACAAAGATAAGCAATACTTTATTTTTTGGCACTTTACTTAGAGTTAATATGTATTTTTTTTTCATTACATTATCCCTTTTTCATATTAACTTCTAACTTATTTTATTAAATCCCTAAATATTCCTACCCGTACAGTATTAAAACCTTTTATTTTAAATAACCCTCTAAACCCACTATTTTAAAGTTAAAACCAATGTTTAATATCCCATGTGCGCAATATTAATCCCACCCTTATCCCATTGGTTTAACATATCTATATTGAAATAATCCTGCCCCCTATAGTTTTTAAAACTGTTAAAAAGGTTGAAAACTATATAATAAACAAATCTGCGCCCATATGTATAGTTAAAACATTGGAAATTGTTTTAATTAACACATAAAACTAAGCTCTGCTATCATGCAAACTAAAAGTTTAAACTTTATTAAAATCATTTTTATAAAGTTAAAACCATCCTCGCTATACATATGAAACCCCGACCCCACTCCATTCTGACATAACTTCCCTGCCAATCTGGGTCGTTTGCTTTCAAACCTAAGATCTGACAGATAGAAACTAATATCGCATAAAAAACATGTGCGGTCACTCCCAGCCCATTTTTGCGGGAAATAGGCGGTTTTATGATTTTATCTCTCCTCCACATGTTTGATTCCTATTGGATCGCATGGGTTAGCCCCAAAACTAGTTACCACCCAAATGCTGTGCAATAACCACTCCTGTTTTGATCTATTGAACCCCGAAACCACCATTCCCGCTGGACTTGACCTGTATTAAATGTTGGCACTATTAAGCCCTAAATATGCATTATAAACCTTGGAAATGCAATTCATTTCCTTTCTCTCCTGCGCGTAAACCATGCACCAGCCTCCCCGACTGTAAGAAGAGAGTTTTTTTCGCCATTTTATGCCCAAAAGCCTGCAAAATCTGCCCTGTGACCATTGAAGACCGCCAAGGAGTTTTTACATTGCTCTACAAAAATTGTTGTTTCTTTCAAAAAACCTTTGAAATTGTTCCAAAGCCCAATACATGCATATAACAGATATTTCTCTGAAATTCAAGCCTGCAATCAATTTTCAAGGCCTTTTAAAGAGAAAAACACATTCAGAGCTTAAAAACCAATTAAAGAAACTGTCAAAAAGCCCAAAAAACAGGCCAAAACATGTCAAAATTTTTCCAGAAACCCTGTTTTACTGGTGCGCACAATTGTGAGAGAAAATTTTGAGTTTGTACAGTTTGATGAGCTATTTTAAGCTCCAAATTAAGCCATAAAACCTCTGAAAGTATTATAAGCCTCTTTTCCTAATTCCAACAGACTTTTTAGCCCAATTTCTCATTAAAAGACTCAGGAAACCCTTGTTTCTTGTTTAAAACTAGTCAAAAGCCAGTAAATCCTCTTTGATAGAACTAAACTTGTCCATGAAAAGGAAACAGTGAAAATACCAGAGCCACCTACAGTTATCCCCATGGTCACTAAAGAAGTGCTTTTCACCATCACTCTCGAATCTATTAACCAGATGCTAAAATTTCAGCCTGACCCCCAAGTAGTCCCTTTATCCATAGAGGCTCTTAACAAGCTGTATATCGGCCTAGATTTTCCCAAGAGATTCATGATTTTTCAGACATTTATGCCCTCACATGTAGAAATTCCTAAACCAAATCCCCCATATTCTACTGCTAAATTCCCAGAAGGTTCAAGACATGTGATTTCCATACTTTCCTTCATCCTTGGATATTTTACTGATGAACACACTGATGAATCCATCTTGGGGTTCTTATCCACTTTTACCCCAGGGCAACCCCCATCAGTAATCTTTGATTATGCTGGTTTCATTGCAGATAATATTCATTATCAATTGATCAATTTTCCAATTGAAGGAGTATTCAAATATACTTCCTTCCTTTTCCATATGTTCTTATACTTTCAATTAGATAATTTTCTAGTTACTCTCCAAAAGCTTGACATAGAGGGAAATCCTCTTTCTGTTATTTTCTGGACATCTTTTCTCAGGAAAGAATGTACAGATTTCACTTATGCATAATTTTTAGAGTTATTCTTACATCCAGTTATCACAATGTTAACAAAAATAGAGTAGCCAAGGATAAATGAAGAAATGAAAAAGATATTGCAGTTGTCAGAGCAGAATAAGGTTGGTGACAGCTTGTACTTATATGAAAAATATACTGATATCGGAGTATTTGGGCCAAACTTGTTACCTTACAAGTTACCCATGCATGTTTCAATGAGGATCTTTTCCTTGGAGTATATCAGGCAACTCCTAAATTTTGATTCTATAAATTTCATGGTAGCAAAGAAGAAAACTCAATTCAAATTAAAGAGTTAGATAGGGCCATTCATCTGCAATCACAAGGATGTAGAAAAAGAGGTAGCTAAGAAACTATTGGAATACAAATTTGAAGAAAGTTTTCCTTTGAATTATGACCCACAGGGGATCCTGATTAAACTAAGGGTTAAATGCAAGTTAACACCCTTCGTCCATGAAGCAAAACTAGAGATAGAAAAATTTTCTAATCAGATTGGGTGGACTGAAAATACCTCAACAGATGTAGTAAACCAAAGGGATACTAGTCACAATTTGGAGACTGCAAATAAATCAGAAAAGTCCACTAAGAGAGTAAGGGAAGAAGGAGCCTATGTTGCAAAAACTACAACTAAGACTAAATTCAAGATAATATATAACAAAAGGCCTAAATTAAGTTCATTTGGTAAAGAAAAGATAACAATTGATGTGGAAGAAACAAAGCTTATAGATACCAAAACTGATTTTCCAGAAACAGATGTTGCCACTGTGATTATCAATGAGCTAGCCACTAAGAATCAGAATGAATAACAAGTCAACAATGAAGATGCACATTTGAAAGAAAGACAACAAAGCATGGAAGCCTCTCCCTCATAGGCAGCCGAGGAGAAATATTTGGATATCAAAGAAAAATATAAACAGATCAAACTAAAGCATGAAGAGATCAAGAACAGTATTTATTCTCAATATCTCAAACAAACACCAAGTGGTCAAAATAGAATTTTGTCTGCATTTGATTATTCAAATAAAAATATAATCATGTCAATGTTGCAACCAACAGTAAAATCTCCCAAGACAGTGGCAGATTATAAAAAAATTGATGTATAAATCCCAACAGAAAAGATTCATGTTTTTTATCAGATTGAATTCCATAGACAGACTTCAGAAATTTTGTACTCTACTGTTACAACTAAAGCCATGAGTGCTCAAAAGCTCTAGAACACCATTTCCAACATGCAAGATCAGATGAAAATGGACAAAGCCTCATTATATGCTAAGGATCTCACAATTAAATCCTTAGAAGAATTGGTAATTAAAGTGGGATATGACCCTGAAAATGTCAATGCAGTAGAATTATTATTAAAGAAAAAGAATGAGGACATTGCAGCCTTGAGGAAACAGCTCAAAATTCTTCCAAGTGAACATCCCCAGACTAAAGAAATCATACAGGAATAGAATGACAAAGATGACATTTTGAATATCATCTTTCAACTTACTGGACAGATTAAGGAGATGGAGATTCAGATGGACAAACTTGTCCATGAAAAGGAAACAACAAAAATACCAGAGCCACCTACAGTTATCCCCATGGTCACTACAGTTGTGCCTTCAACTCTAGCTGAAGAGTTAGCACCCAAAGTTCCACTGGCTACTGCAGTGCCAGTGACTTCCTCTAAAACATCAGCTATTGAGTCATCCTCAACAACAATTCATCCTACAAATGAGGCCAGAAAATTAGTGAAAGCTATGGAATAAATGTCTCTAAAGACAAATAAGATTAACAGGTTGACAAAGATGGTAGAAAATCTTGAGAACGCTAACAAATTATCTTAAATAAATGCAACAACACGTGAACAAAAGGCCATCAGACTAAGTGAAGAGCTGAAGAATCTGCAAAAGGAGTTAACCTTAAAGGAGCAAATATCATACATCAAAAAATATATTTGGAACAATGTCATTGAAGCCATCCATGATGTGTGGCCTTCAATTCAGGTAATTTTTGAACAAGGGGAATTATTACTAGCAGCCCAAGCAGAAATTCAAAGGACTCAAAGTGAACTGGCTGACAAACCAGGGAAAGCTTTAAATTTGATCACATTCCTTAACAATAAAAACAGACAAGAGTTGGAAGAACTCAAGATTATTAACAGATCTAAAACTATCCTAGAAATTAGGAAAGTTATTAAAAAGAAGAATCTAATGAAGCAACTGGAAGAAAAGTGTGAGAACATGAATACTGCCATAACTAGGTTTATGGTCAAGTTTACAAATTTGAGGCAAAAAGGATTGCCTGACATCATGGTTATTAATGATAAATTGATGCCTCAAAATGACTATGATAATAAGATCAGATAATTTGCAAAGGAACAGGTAAATAAACCACAAGGACCAGGCATTCCAACAAAAAAGGTCTTACTCAAAAGTTTTGAAGACTTATTTTATTTACAACATGAATCAAGCCAACTTTTGCCACATACACTGAGGCTGATGAAAATTTCAGGAAATTAAAGGAAATACAAATTCCTAGAGATGAGGATTGGCAGTCATTCACATATTTAGTATGAAAGATTAAAATAAAGACAGATTAAAGGAGAAAAAGTTGTTTGCTGATTTACTGTCAAAACAGCTTTTTTACAGCAGTAAACAGTTTTGGCTATGATTAAAGAGTATCTAAGTTTAGAGAGTATCAGTGAATAAAGAGAATCAAAGAAAGAGTATCAGACAAGGCAGATCAGATTCCAAAAAAAATTAAAATATCTAAAGCCAGCAAGGAGGACACTAAGGCAGCCAACTGCTTCTTATCTTAAATCAGTTTCTATTTCTTTTGGATAGATAGGACAACTTGCTAATTTTTTAAGCAACTGTCTCTATTTTGTTGTAAAGATAGTTTATTTTTCCTTACATAATTCCTAGAAGCATTCTAGGATATTTTGTAAACAATTATGTATAAATACTTCATCTTTAGAAGTATTTAGTGTGGAATAAAATTGTTGGAGAATGTTATAGTCATTTTTGTTGGAATTAAAGGCTTTTGTGTCTCAAATTTCGAGTAGCAGACTGGATTAAACCAATTGGCATCATACTTCAGGATCCATGTGATGAGCTATTTGGAGTGAAGTATTTTCCGAACTTGTCATTGTTATCTTTCTTTGTTACATGCATACATCTATGTTTGTTCTAAATTTGAATGAATAACTAGGAGTATTACTACAAGATTTGTTAAAGAGTGCCATGTTTTTAACTAGTTATCATTTCTATGTTTTCCTCTGATTTATAGTGTAGGGAACCCTTAGTTGCTCCCTCTCTCGTTTGACCTTTTCCTACTACTTCATTTTTCCGGATCAAAGGATTCTTAATTTCCCTTTATTCTGATCATACCACCTCACCAAAAACAACTTTCCAAGATCTTCAAGGGTTATCTATCTTGCCCTGAAAACATTTGACCTTTTGGCCTTGATCCCAGTTTTTTTTGCTTGATTTTGACTCTTTAGCCCAATGTACAAAAATATTTCCCACTATCCATCCCTTCAAGTGATTTTTCCCACCAAACCAAAGCTGCACAATCATAACTAGCCTAAAACCTTAATTAAAAACAAAGTTAAATTTTATAGAGAGAGCCCTCTCTGAACCCTAGGATGGCTAGATCCTAGAGTTTGAATTTGTTCTGTGGTTACCTGTAGTTTTCTTAACTAAAAATTAAAATCTCACAACTAAAGAATTACTAGAGTGATAACAGGATGGAGGATCTTAATTTTTTGTATGTTGAATGATTAATTTAATTTTTATTTTTTTTCAGTAGAAAAAATGTTTGGTTTATATATTTTACCAGTACAAAGTCAAGATATTGTCTTACATCCATACCTATGTTCAGTTCCATAATCAAAAATCAAAAAATTAACGGTACCCCTATACACAGAAGTATTAATAACTTTTACAAAAAAGAGGAATTATTTCTACTGAAAGAAATGATATTTCCTCAGCATAGTCTTCCCTCCTGAATTTTTCACATTCTTTACCTTATGCTTGTTAATAGTGGGTTCGATACTTTACATAAAGCCTTTTACCTTAATAAAAGCATAGAAACCAGTGGTCTTGAGCAAAAAACTGTCAGCTTCCTGCAACCAAAACATAATTACCTGGACTTCATCTTGATTGCCGTTCAGAAAATTTTAACCGTGTCTTTTGCCCCATGTCCATATGCATCAATTAATTCATATTTCATTTCTCCAAAAATCCCATTCAACCCCTTCTTAGATAGTTGGTCTGCCATTTGGTTCTTCTCCCTGTAGGTGTGCGTGAAGGATATGGTGGAGAAAGACCTTCTCAGGTCATTTATCCAATCTAACCATGTTGAAAGGTGGCCTAGAGCCAGATTAGACCGTTTATTCATATGTTCAATGAGAACCTTAGAATCCCCAAAACCTATTAACTTATATATATATATATATATATATATATATATATATATATATATATATATATATATATATATATATATATATATATATATATATATATATATATATATATATATTATTTTTCAGAACCATAACAAACCCCAAAGCGTGAGCAGTTCGGCCCTCATATTGGTACCCTGGCCGCCATACCAATGTATTTTTAATGACATTGAGGAGTGATCATTAACCAAGCTCCACATCAACATCTCATATTTTGAGCCACCCCGTCGAAAAATCCAGTTGGTTAGTGAATTTCAAAAGGTCTGAGTCTAAACAAGAGGTCACTTGGAGGTTTATGATGAATCTTGAGTTTGCTCTAGTGTTTAATAATCATTGAAGTTACCATTACAGGTGTATTATCCTTCTCTTCAAAAATCCACTTGTTCCTACAACGAAAGTGGAATAGGAATGTTTCTAAATATGTTACCTTTTCCATACCACCATATTCGAGTAGCCTGGGTCTTGTAAGTTGAAATACTTACTCAAATTATTATGGATCTCTCGAGTGAAAGTACAGGAGTAAAAAAGATGAGCATTGTCCTCGTTCCCCTTCAAACACAGCCTTGATATCCCTGGACCGATCTTCCCTTTTTTCCGGAGGTTATCCCACGTGATATTTGTATCCTTCCACACAAGCCAAAGGAAAATGATCATTTTTATTTGGGCCTTATCCTTCCATATCATACTAAACAAAATTCTTCTTCCTTCCCCAATATCTACATTTTTCACCTCTTTATAGATGTATCTGATTATGGTTAGACCCTAATTCAAGCTACCCCCCAAATTACCTCGCCTGCCCTGCTGTTGTGGCATATACCCATGCTTCTCAAATTTTCCAGGTATTGTTTCCATTCTACTCTCGACACTCCTTGTACCTTAAAATCCTATACCTCCTGCTAACACAGCACGCCTTCCACCCAATCCTTAATAACTTGAGCCAAACAAAAGACTCATTTTCCATTTAGTTGAATACCCAACTCTGCACGAAGATGGCTATCTGGAGGATAACCCCGGATGCTTATGTGGCCAATTTGAATTTTACTTCTGTTCCCGAATCTCCACCTTAACATTTATTTGAAATGTGGCCATATTTTCATAAATCCATTCCATATATATGAGCCCTACAACACTTTATCCCATCCCACTATGTATAGATCTTCTAAGCACTAATGTTGAAGACATTTGAACTTGATAATATCATTCCATATGTCGGGTGTTTGTATACACCTCCAAAGTGATTTTATTAATAGTGCTTTTCCAAAAACCTCCAGACCCAGAATACCCCATCCCCCTCGTTCCTTCGGAAGTGTTATCTGCTCCCATATGATCAAATGGTACTCAGTACCCTCCTCTCGACCACCATTCCATATAAACTTTGCCATAATTTTATTTATTCTTTCTATGATGGACTTAGGAATCCAGAAAAGGTGTGCCTAGTACACCATGAATTATTGTAGGAATGACTGCACCAATACAAGTCGTCCACCCTTAGACAACCACTTCATTGACCATCCTTTAATTCTTTTTTGATATTTATCCAAGATCCAGTTCGAGTCTGCTACCCGATAATAGGAGGGCTTCAGACGGAATCCCAGATAAGTGAGACCATCATCTAGGGCATTTTTTCTAAAATTAAAAAGCACACCAAGGTGATCAGTTACCTCTATCTCTCCCACTAAGTAATATATATAGGAATTTGTTCTGTTTTCCTCCATTCCAGATGCTTTACAAAATCTGTAAAAAATAACTCGTAAAGCTTCCTAGCAACTTATTATAAGCTACCCAATAATCAGAACATCGTCAACAAAAAAAATATGGGAGATATCTCTCTGGGATGTAACCTTTATACCTCAAAATACACCCCTATCCGTTGCTCTCTTGATTTTAGAACTGAAAGCATCCATAACTAAGATAAATAAAAGAGGTGACAGAGTGCAGCCCTGTCGAAGGCCCATACCCAACTTAAATAATCTAGATGTTTCATCATTTATAATCACTGCCATCGATGTGTTGCACACGCATCCCATGATCCAATCCACTAAGATATAGTCCATACAAATCTTGTAGAGAATCATTCTCAAAAAACCCCAGTCCACCCGGTCATAGGCTTTGTTGAGATCCACCTTCATGAAAACAACCTCTATCTTCCGAGAGTGGATAGTATGCAGGATCTCTTGTGCAGTTGCTACTGCATCATGAATGCTACGATTCTGGAGGAAGCCAAATTGTTCAGGGGAGATGTGTCTCGATAATACAACCTTCATTGTTTCAACGATGGACTTCAATATTATCTTGTATAAGGTGTTGTACAAAGAAATGGGCCTATAATCCTCAAAAGACAATGATCTTTTCTTCTTGGGGATGAGTGCCAAGAAAGTAGTGTTTACTGCTCCATGGACCTTACCCTGTAGTCATGCTTCTTCCACCAAATCCGTAATATCCTTTATGAACAGATCAGAGTAATGTAAATAAAAATCACGAGTCCATCCATCCGGTCGCAAACCCTTGTTAGGGGGAAAGGACTTCATAACTCTCACCACCTCAATAGCACTTACTTTCCTATTCAGACTGATGATGTCTTCAGCCTCAAACATCTTCGGATATGCATCCAAAGCCCATAACAGATCCTCAATCCCTAGGTCCTCACGTGCCTTATATAATCCTTCAAAGAACTTTATCACCTCTTTCTGAATCTGTTCCATGGTGTGATACGAATTTCCTTCAACATTCACTTGCTACATAGCATTAGAATTATTCCTCCGGGTGGCAAAAGAATGAAAAAAAATTGTGTTTTTTCCACCTTCCTTAAGCCATGTAGCACGAATTTTTAAGCTCCAGGTTTGTTCTTGAAATAATAGTATCCTCCTTTTCTCAACTTCCAAGTGTTTGAGTCTTGTCTAGTTTACTGAAATTTGATCGCCTTCATCCATTAATTTAAGAATCTGTGCCATTTCCACTGTAATATGTTTCATTTCCGCAATCATATGTCACTTCTTCTTCTTCTCCCACTCTCGAACCTTCCCCTTCAACCCTCGAAGGGTATGAGTTAAGTGATCCTTTACTGGTGTTCCAACTGATCTCCTGTGATTGCTCATAAACCCTTGGACCAGAACATCAAATTCCTTATCCTCTAGCCACGCCCTATTAAATTTGAGATATCCATTTATATTCCTTTCAAAGTACCACCCCATGAAAATCCGACGATGATCAGATATAATAAGTCCCTCCACCTGTGATGATATTGCTCCAACTGAGAATTCAATTTAAGATTCAAAGGGTTTTTGGGAAATTAAGGCTCAAAGATTGAAAGTGTATATTATCATGCAGTGTATTTTAGATTTATAAATTGAATTTCATGTCATTTTCAAGTGATGACTTTGAAAGAGCAATTATTGCAAAGCTTTCAATTTCTAAAAAAATTGATTAATAATAAATTTATTTAATGAATAAATAATATAATATATAAAATTGATTTATTATTAATGCTTTTTTACCTAAAAATAAAATATTATTAACTTCAATTTAATAAAATAAAAAATATTAACTTTTTATTTAGAAAAAATAAAATATTCTTAATTTCAATCTAAAAAAATAACAAATATTAACTTATATTTAGGCATTAAAAAATATTAATAATTGGCATTACCATTCAATTCAATAGGCTAGTCTCGCTTGGCTTCTATAGTTTTTTTTTTTTTTTTTTAAAGTACTGTTGAATCATAATATATCAATTTAGTTTATATCAATTTAGTTTTCAAGTAATTTTTATCTTTAAAGCAAATTTATCTATTAATTTAAGTGAAGCTTAAATTAAATGGTTTAGAGTATGAAATTTTTTTTATATTGTTAGTAAGGTTATTGATGATTTTCTAGGTTTACCATCTATGAAATGAAGAAATGCATAAAAGTACTCCAAAGTTTCATTCCAAGTAAAAAAACTAAATTATTTATGTTAACAACATTATTTCCAATCATATAAGAATAATAGACTAAGAGTTCCTATCATTTCCATTATAATGTTTCATATTAAAATTATTTTTTGTTGAACAATCTTAGTTTTTTTTAATAACAATATTCTTTATAATGATAATATATTGAACATTTCCATCATTCTCATTACAATATTTCATGTTGAAGTTATTATTTGTTAAATCATTTTAATGTTTTTAATAACAATCAATATTTTTCAATATGGGCTAACAAAATGTTTGATAATAGTAATTATTATATTTTCATTCACCTTTTCAATAGTAATTCTCTTGTTCTACAAACAAGTGGGTCTCCTACAAAAATTTGGTGAATTTGGTGTTTGATTTGGTCATGATCCTAAAATTAGATTATCATCGTCATCATTATTATCATCATCTTAGATAATAAGTATTATTTCAAATTCTCATTCAGTAGCTAATTTTATGGGTAACAAATTAAACTTTTAAATAGCATTAGGCACATGCTCACATTATTATACTTCCATTTATATTCTAATTTAGTAAATCAATTTAACTAAAGGAATCTAATATCCTAATCTTAAGGATTTGTTTTCATTTTTTTCAATTTAATGATGAAATTCTCATTAAAATGTATCCTTAATATTGTCTCTTAAACTACATTGTGAAGTATAACTATTGCAAGATCTATCTTAACAACACCTAAATAAAGTTTCAACAACATCAAGCCCATGTAGTCACATGGAATACACATAGATGCAACCATGCTCTAATACCATCACATAACAACTTGAAATCTAGATAATATATTTAGAAATGTTACATGAATCAATCAAAAAGAAAATCAATCTAAACTCTATGGAAATTTTTTCATTTTTCTTTCAATTATCACACTTCAAACCAGATAAGGCAAGAACAGTAATCGAGGACGTGTTTTTTTTCATGTCCATTATCAAATCAAATAAATTAAATAAGTATAAAGCATAGCAATACAATTTTTTATTCTCTTGATGTTGCAATTACATAAGTAGTCCACTTGAGTTCACTTTTAATTCCAAAAATTATTTAGTGGCTCCAAACAATCTACAAATAATGGTGTTGGAAAATGTAGGGTTAATAACCCTATGCCACCCTACATGTGCATGCATTTATTTTATGCATGCATCAATTTTGGGAAAATATCCTTAACAGTCTCTCACAAGGCAACACTGGAAGTCCAATATATTCCACTCCAAAATCATAGTATCTCTTGTGTATGAAGGATCAATGTTCCATGCTATAAAAATCACACTCCCTTTGTTAGGAGCTAATCAAATCTCAAATGGTGGTATATCAACAACAACAATCTAAGGAACAAATTCCCTAAGCTCCTCAAAACTAGGGATAAATTTCTAAGGCTATATAAAAAACAATCAAAATAAAAAAGCATAAAATCATATACCAACAACCCATTTTAAATCATAAATCCATTTAAGAAATTAATTAAGTGGGTCAATGTCCATTTATTTAAAGGAGGGGGGTAATACTTTGCAAACTTTCCATTTTTGTTTTCTCTTTATATAATAACATGCCACATGTCAATTAAGTCTAGTTTAGATGATTAGGAGGATTGATTTTTATTCTCTCCGTATTTTCATAAGTGACATGTTGAGATCTTCATGAATATATTGTTGTAACTTCTTTAAGCCCTATGTCAATAAATCTTAAGGTTTCTATCAAATGAAAATTACCTTTGTACCATCCTCAAAATGAGAGAAAGTACCTAGTGGGTTTCCTTGAGATATGCATTTCATGGGAAAAATAATATATCACATATGCTACACTTGTCCACATCCTCTACAGATGTAACAGGAAGAGGTTCAAAAACTTTGTACTCCGCTGGTATTTAGATAATAACCCAACCATGTAGAATGTGTGCGAGAGGTTATTTTAGAGATGTGTATATATTAATGTTTAGGAATTTTCATTTGAATAATATTTTACTTGAATATTTGGAATGTTGTATGTAAATTTCTTAAGTTGATTAAGGGAATATTATGGGTGTATTGATTAAGGTTACATTTTCCTTAAGTGAGGTTTTGTAATTAGGTGTAACTTATCCTATACATGTTGATAGGAGAAAGAACATGGGTTCATATGAAAATAAAGTATAGGATTTAAGGTACATATTACTTCACAAAATAATGTAAAATAAGGTCAATTACATGGAGATCAGATCCATTTCCAATTTGGAGAGAAGTCGAAAAGGAAGAGAACTTTCCCAAAGGTGAAGGGAGATAACTCTTCTCAATAGGAAATATGTTGGGGATTGAACATGAGAACATAGAACAAAAAATAGAGTCTAAAAGAAATATACATAAGGGTAATTAGCTCCAAGATAATAGGAAGTGTCTAAAAAAACCATTACATCACCTAATAACAACACATTGTGATCGAAGGATGACAACACATGATAATGAAACAAGACGAGTTCCATCCATTTCCATGATAGTGCACATTCACCCCATTGTAGAAATTATATAACATATGCATTATATATCCAGATTCTCCTAATCTAACAATATTTATCTTCTTGCTAAACACAGAATCCTTCCACTGTTAATCTTTTGTGGAAATTATAAACTCAATTGCAAACAGATGAAGAAATAAAAACAATCGCACATAACACAGTTGTTTAACAGGAAAGCCTGAAGCTGAAAACCCCAACTATCATATATTATGTATCATGGAGATCATGTAACAATATCATACAAAGCTTAGTATATCAAGCTCTCAGTACAATACAATCGTCACACACTATCTAAAGAAAACTGCAAATCCATGCACTTATTTCTGCCCCCTGATAGCCTTCCTCCACTGCGCAATCCCTGTTGAAGAAGACCCCTAAATGAATTCGAATTGGCCTTGCCTTGACTGCGCAATCCTCATTTGAAACTCCAATGTGTGTGTGTGATGCAATCAATGCATCACTATAGTCACAACGGATAGTCCATCTCACCCTTTCACCTACCTCTCCGCTGGGTCTCCACTTAGGCCCGACATACCTTGTAGTTAACTGTTGTATTGTTTAGTTGATTAATGAGTTATTATTTGTGAATTAATTAACTAATTAATTCACTCCACTCTCACTAGTGTATCATTGAGTTAGACTAGATACAACTAGCTCAACTGAGTTTAACTCCATTAACTGAGTTAAACTGAATAACAACTCCATAACTACTTCTTCCAATTGTGTCATAACTTTGCCACTTGAATTCTAACTGAGTCCTCCATGCATTAGCTCCAGTAAAACCTTGGGAATTGCGTAATTCCCTCAGCCCCTTGATTTGACAAATCTGACAAATTTGTACATTGAAATAAAATGATCCGAAAGAATAAATTTGATGTTTATTGTCGGATTATTATTAAGAGCTAATAATAATCGACATGCATCTATTTTTTGATCGACGATCTATAAATAGACTTCGCCCAATATTCTAAAAATATAATTTCATCTATTTTTCCAACTTGACCAACCATCCACAAATAGCATCCTGCAACTTCTGAAATATGATCACCATGTCTAAAAATAGACATAGTCTAAAAATAGACTTGCACCTAAAAATAGCCTGCGGGCCCACTTAGTGAAGGTGACTGTTTTCCACTAAGCTCATCATCTTGTTGAATATCAACACCCATATGGTCCTTTATTTATAGTTTCTAAATTCAACCAACTTCCTTGAAATGTAGAAGATTCATTCCACAAATGAGTGTTGGAAGTTCCAAGAATTTCCATGAAATCCACATTGATCCATCGGCCAGTTGACTATTCTAGTTGATTGATTTCATGTTGACTAGTCAATTTCCTGAGTCGACCCAATTTTCCAATAAATTCCTCCAACCACTCAGTTTGTGGTTCCACTAATTGACCACTCCCTCGACCATTCACTAATTAATTACTCGACTAAACCATTGACCACATAACCTTATATTCCAACAAAATATGGGGCAATTAAGGAGGGAAACTCTCATAATGAAGCTAATATATAAGGAAAGAGAATCAATTTATATTAAAAAGTGAATGCTTTATGGGGAATTTTTAGTGGAATTGCTAAAATGTTGGTGTGCTTGGGCCACATAATGGAAGAATAGGTGGACTGAACTTAGGAGAAAGAGTTATAAATATTATTTTCCAACATAAGGGTCCATTAAAGCTTGGCGTAGGGAATATTAAGGGGGTAAAAACATTCCTCGTGGTGCCAATCCAACTCCTTACAAAACAAAACAAAAAAACCTATCTAGTGACTAGGTTAAGGCTGAGTCACCACCTAGCATTTGGGAAGCATTGGGAAAAGTAGGAAGCAAAGAAGGGAGAGAATCACTAAGCTAATTGTGATTTAATATTATTGATGTTAATATGGTTTTTATATATTGATCATATTCCTATTTTAGGTAAATTTATAAAAGAAAATTAACTACAATGAATGGAAAATAATATAAGTAAAAGTAAAAATAATTAGATTAATTTCCCATTCACTTTTGGTGATATAATTGAAAAACTTAAAAAAATAATTTATCTTATTGGATGAAAATCAATGTAAATGACAAGAAACAAATATAAGGTTTATTCCTAATTCCTTATGATGTTAGAGCAATTCAAAGGAAAATAAAAGGTTGAATTACTTTCCTATGTATGATAGAGAGTTTAACTATGTGGATCTAACTATGTACATTGAGACAAAAGTATCCCATTTTATTGCATGTAAATGAGACAAGTAGCATTAATAAGGAATATAAATGAAAAAAAAAAAAAAAACCACTTGTAATAAGAATGTTGGAAAATGAGGCTAAGCATAAAATCTTAACAATTTGGACTCATAAATGGAGCTTTCCTTCTAAAGATAAGGAGTTCCCATGGCACCAAAAAGTGAGAATATAACTACGTTAAGAAATATTTGAAATGTAAAGAGCCCAAAAATGCTTAATTATGCTAGAGAGATTAAGTAGAAAAAAATATTTGATTGGCACATGAGACCAAGGTCAATGTCATGTGAGATCGGTTAATGTCCCAAAAGTGATCAAGTATAGGTAAGGGATCTATATTCATCCAATTCAATCATGGGATAGAATTCAAGGTTTGTTATGTCACCATGTTACCGTTTATCGATAATTTTAGTCATCCTTGGATGGATGGGAATTGGTATTACCAATGCATAATAATAAAAATATACAAAAGGATTTAAGTAAAGTTAACATAAGATGCCCCTGGATGGAATGTCGGGGGGGGGATGTCGATGTCCCACCATGCATACATGGAAAATGATGTGACCATGCACCCTCCCCAATTAAATCATTATTACTCCATGCATAAGGCTAGAAAGAGTATGTGAGTGGGATTGGATATGACATAGGTCCATTCCAAAGAGCGTACAGATTTTATGGCTTATGGGATCATTTGAGATAGCTCAGATATGATCCAGGTTTCATTACTAAGGGAGAACAAATGTTATGATAGATATTGAGTGGATATTTTTTATTTCAATCTTATGTAGATTTGGAAATTCAAGATTGTTGCAGAGTCTAGTCTCAACCAGACCTCCCATGAATTTCTTCCATCATTTTTAGAAGTGGTCATTTACTCTTAGTAGTGGTTGATTTCTACACGTGGAAGTTGTAAATTTTAGGTATAAAAAATTGAAGGCAAGGGCAATATCAACCTCCATGGGCTAGAGAACATTCTGGATGTCCACTCTTATGTGCTTTTTTGTAGCATCAGGCATGTGTTCTAATCTCAAATTTAGTCAAAGAGGCTAAGAAACACAGGATCTCCATAACCCAAAAAAGGTTCTAGGAGAAAACACCTAGAGACAACTCAATTAAGTTAATTGATAAATAATTAAATACTTCCTAGATATAACTTAGAAAAAGTGATTGATTAACATAAATTAATTGAGAAAGGTGAGAATGCTCTAGAAACTCACACAGATTGAGTTTAAGATTATCTTAACCGTTGATGGGGATATAATCATGGTCGTTGGTTCACCAACGAGATATTATAAGAGCACGATGATGGAGATGGATATCATACATCGAGTGGGTGAATGATCAAGCAAATCAAATTTCCCAAAGAGAAGATATTTAACCGAGAAGAGGATTCAAGTCAGGAAATCAGTAGTAGAGTCAGAGGAGCACCAGTAGAGATTTTGGTGGAGGATTCTAGTGACGGAAGAGTTAACTGATAGAGGTTGATTTATTCCACTGGAGGGTACAAGGACTGCACAAGAAGCCTCATAGAGGTAGTTAAATTTGGATGAGGAGGAGATTGATTCAGGTGTAGAAGGTCAGGTTAATTTTCCAAAGGGTCATAGAATCACTTCCAGTAGCAGCAGCATGAAGGGTGTCTTGATCAAAGGCATACTTAGGAAGTGAAAGTTATAGGTTGCACAAGGGCCTACACAGGGGTCTTATATAGCCAGTTAAAGTGGACATATTGCTACCAGATTTCTTGTGGAGAAGGGAAAAAATCCCTTAATAAATTTATCTATAATTTTTTAAAAGAGGATTTCCATTTTCTCATCCATATTTGTACTCAGATTTTTGTTGTTGAAGAATAATAACACAACCCTCATTTGTTACATCGGTTTTCCCACATTGGATTTTTTCGGGGACATTTGTCCAAAAATAACAGTGTCAATTTATATTGGGTGTATGTATTATTTTCTCAGTTCCAGATTTTTTTACACAATGTATTTTTTTAGGGAAAATTGCACTTGTGATTTTATTCATTGTTTGTCAAAGCAAATAAATTTCACTTAATAAAATCAGTTAGAAGAATAATTTCTAGTTGTTGCAATAGATTAAAATTTCACATGGTATCAGAGCGATTTTGAAGACATATAAAAAAACTCATAAGCGAAGGAGAAATTTTGCAAATTTCAGTTACATGTGGTAGAAAATTTGGAGAGCCTTAGTAACAGTGATTTGTAGGGAGTGGTATTTCCGGGAAGTAGTTCCAATGAGTAGATCAAAAATTTCGTTGAGCAGATCTCGTCATACTGATTTTGCAAAAGATGATCAACGATGGGAGGAAGAGAAAAGCACATAGAGAAAGGTTTTTTCAAAATTTCCCTGAGGGTTTCTAGATCCAAATTTTTGGAGGAAATATGATATTTCTATAGTAAAAGGTAATAATAGCACGAAAATTTGTGCCTTCTAAGAGGGAGTGCAAGTAGAAAATCAGGCAGTCAAGTAGGAAAGGGAGGAGATTCCTGTTTATTTTCCCAATTTTGAATTTTGGGGAAATGGCCTCAGCAGGACTTTGAGATCAGGATAAGCTACATGGAGCCTCTAATTATTGCATCTAGAAAGCCAAAATGTATTTCCTAGTAAATGAGCATGGCTTAAAGGCGTATGCATAGATAATTATAACAGTACCTATAAACTGGCAGCAACTAGAGAATTACAATAAGGAGATGACCAAGGCAAAGTGGTTGCTCCTAGATGGCACTCGGGATCATATAGTCTCACACACAACATCCAAGAATATGGCCAAAGAAATGTGGGATGCAGTTGCTATGCTTTTCCATAATCCTTCCGAGAACTGAAATATGTTATTGAAACATAATTTTAGGACCACTAGGATGCATAAGGGTTAAGGGGTCACTCCTCACTAGAATTGAAAATGTTCGAGATGAGATTGCAATAGTTGGAGAAGCACTTCAAAAGATTGAGATAGTGTGTACATCTCTCAATGGTTTCACCCATTAGTGGGAAACCTTTGTCCAAGGTATCACTTGACGATATAATCTACCAGTTTGGGATCAATTGTGGGTTAATTTCACACAGGAAGAAATGAGGCTTTATTAGGTTAAGAGAAATATTATTGGTAGCAGTAGCAAAGGACTGAAGAGTGTGAAGGATAAGGAGAATGTTTACCTTGCATTGAAGGGGAAGGAAAAGAAAGGTATCAATCAGGGATAAGGCTCAAAGGGAGAAGAGAAGAGGAAGAAAGAGATGTCAAAGATCAAGTGCTTCAGATGTGGTGATTTTAGTCACTATGGTACCCAGTGTCCCAAGAAGAAAAATGACAAGAAGGAGAAGCAGGAGCAAGCAGTAGCTTCAATAGAGATTGATAATTTTTCCAACGGGTTGAGAGGATGAATTCACTTTTATTTCAATTATACCTTAAGGAGAGAAGTGGGGTGACATTGAACTCTAGTCACCAAAGTTGCAGAGATTCAAGCAAGTCCATGGAAGAGTAATAGCAACATTATACTCTTCACGTGAATCATTACCCTTGCTATAAGGGCCCACAATATTCAGTAGTAGATGGATCAGTGTCAAGATGTCGTAGTCATATCTTGAGGGATAGTTGCAGAACTATTTGTAGTCAATATTGAGGAGTCCAGAACCAGTCAAGGTGCAGAGAGTTATTTAGTAAACAAAGAAGATACAAGTAGTAGTCAATGACTCAGGAGACAATTGCAGTATAGGGACACAGTTTATTAATAGATTAGTTCTCAGTTGCAGTATTTGCAGCAGTAGTAACATGAGATTAGTTGCAGTAGTTGCAACAACAACAACATGAGATCAATTGCAGCGCAGTGCAAAGTTGGCACTAGTGTAGGAGGCATAGTGCAACATCAGCAGCAGTGCAGATGTGGGGTGATTTAGCTACAGAGTGGCATATGAATCAGAGTATGCACAATGGTTTGGTGGGATGTGACATGTTGTCACAATTTTCAAACACCAAAAACATATGGGAGTATGTTATCAGACAATAGAACACCTTCCTTGCTAAGAGGAATTGTTAATTTTTGTAGCATCAGAAAAGTGTTCTAGTCTCTACTTTGGTTAGAGAGGATAAGAAACATAATATCTCCAAAACCTATGAAAGGTTCTAAGAGAAAACACCTAGAGATAGTTCAATTAAGTTAATTGATCAATGATTAAATATTTCCCAAGTCTAACTACTTGAGAATTTGGTAGGGAAGTATTTAATTCAATTCTCTTACTTGATAATTGCTTGTGTTGTACTTGTTATGCTTCTATTTCTTAGATATTATCTTCAATAGCTTATTATTTTCTTCATAAAGCCAATTATCAAAACAAAAGAGACACAGAATTGTGGCTCTTCAAGCCAGGGCCAAAACTTCTCCCTCTTGGAGAGGAAAACCCGAATGTAATTCTTATTCTAGACCTTCAATTAACAAGTACCACGACCTTGACTCGGACCTTTGACACCAATATGCCTCCAAGACCTTGTTACTGCTCTTTCTTGGTTCCTTATGTTGATCTCCTTTTTCTGCACCAAGTTGCACCGTACTTCACTAGTACTACACCAATACTGGAACTGAGCTTGACCTTTAGTGAATACCTCCACAGCCTTCTTCTCTTTGATACTCTAAACCAAGACCCCTTGAATTTTTTGTAGAAACTTCTTACTTGAAATTTCTTTTATCATTTGATGACACTGTATCTTCCTAAGGTGATCTTCAACCTTCCTTGGATGAGCGAGGTAGGAACATACTCCTTATACTTCTTTTTCTAGACAACCTTCACAATTGTGGTATAATCCTCTTCCTTTATGCAATGTAATACATGCACTTATTATATACTTTAACCCAAGAACATACCCTTCTACTTTGCTGAGATGTGACCCTTCTTCGCACCAACTGTAGTCTTGAATTGACCTTCGTCCTACCTGAGAGATGCGAGGTAAATTCTCACCCAAAACAGTGATGTATTTTCCTTCTTTCTCGCATTGAATGATCCCTTCTATCTTCACTGGAAAGTCACCCTTTTTCACTTGTGATCATAGAATTGATCTGAACTTCTCTTTTCTGAAATCTCATAGATGTCTGAACTTGTTGGTGGTGAATGGAGCCGCAGACTTGTCTATATATAGGGACATTCTTACCCTTCTAGGCCGACTTGATCATCTGATATAAGGTCGACTTGTCAAGTAGGTGTATCTTCCATATTTGAGCTAACTTACAAGGAGAATTTAGACAAGGTCTTGGAGCATATTATTTACATCAATAATTGACCTTCACAAGTTTAACACTTCTTCATATACATGACTCTTTAATTATATATATTTATGACAAGATTAAAAACCCCTAAAGACATCAAGAATAAGTCTTGGACCTATAATAAAAATCCTTGCTCATGAAACACATGATGCAAGTATTAAAAAAATTCCTTTTATTATCTTTGTCTTCTTCATTACATAAATTCATAGTTACTAGTCATTATGAAGACTGAACCTAGTTACACTTTCCAACACTCCCTCTTAGCTAGGGAGGTATTCATAATGGTACATGGTCACTTTCAATATGAATCATCTCATAAGAATAATTTGATTGGTAATACATTTGTTATAACATCATATATTAACCAACATTGTTACAATGCAAGGCCTTAACTAATAGCTCCATCTCTCCATGTGACCAAGAGTACAATGTTGGTGAGACCAACAATTATAGACAACTTCATCATTGTCTCCAAGGTACATACTACACCCAGGTGTTCACTGAGTATGACCTCTAAGGACTATTCTTATCGGGACAACTAATCCTCAAATAATATCCATCCTTTCACGACTACTCTTTCCATAGATTCCCTAATACACCCCAAAAGAGTATCGGATGCCAAATAATTACCCAATCATGCATTATGTCTTCCAGAATGATGTGTCTATCTCTCCCTCTTACGAGGGAGAACATATTCCACAGAGGAATATAAAGAATGTTCCTAAGCTTTCTTTTTAGCTTAGGAATAATGGAGTTTCTTCCAAGTAAGAAACTTATTATCAGGAACCCTATTAATCAGGGACCTGAAGCAACAATGATGAAAACATCCAGCTGCTCATAAAGGACTCCTTCCATTGATGTCATGAATTGAGGAGCCTTCAACTTTGGGATATCTTCATAGGTAACAGATCATCCATGAGTCATGTCTTCAGAAAGTGATCCATCAATCTTCTTATCTGGTGTAGTTTCATGTCATGATGCTCTTCTTCAAACCATATTCAAGGATATTTCATCCTGCCACATGGTTAGCAATTATGGAAGACATATACTTCCCTTTGGCAGCCCTGCATAAGCACATCAAATATTGATTAATTATAAATATGAACTTTTAAATCGAAAGTTACCTTAGTGATGATCTTTCATCATGACAACTTCTTGTAAGCATCAGCATCCTTTATTTACAGATTGACACTTCTCCTAAGGACATGTATTTTCAAGGGTCTCCATATTTTCCAAACTTCTATTAGAGTCTACATATCTTCCCAAGAGATCTCCAAGTCAAATCTTCTTTGCTTCCTTGGATGTGGACTGAATTTTACCATGGTTGTATTTATCATGATCTATTAATTTATTTCTCCACACAATTTCATTCCCGGGAACTTCCAATCTTCTTCTCCTTGATATTGTACGATCACCTCATATTCCATATGAGGACACATTATGTTTATTTCATCTCGTGTGGAACATGTCTATTGACAACATGTGTAATGGAACAGTTTTTTCTTTATTTGATCATACTTATAGAAGTGTATTATCCACAACCATAAGCTATGACTTCATAGCATCCAGTATATAAGCATATATATATATTTATATATATATATAAATATATATATATATATATATATATATGTATATATATATGTATATGTATATGTATATGTATATGTATATGTATATGTATATGTATATGTATATGTATATGTATATGTATATGTATGTATATGTATATATATATATATATATGTATATGTATATATATATATATATGTATATGTATATGTATATATATATATATACATAGATATATATATATATATATATATATATATATATATATATATATATATATATATATATATATATATATATATATATATATATATTCATGTACCTTATCCTTTTCCTTTTGAGTCATCCCGCAGCAGATTTCCTTGGAGTGAAGAATTTCATTCCATTGACTTGCTTCATCAATATGTCATCATATTCTAATCCCAAAATTTTGCAAGTTAGAATTCTCGAAGAAACATGTTACTTTCTTTCTAACTAGTGAATCCAAAGAGGATTCCATTAGAAAATGTCAGCACCTGTTTCCATATTGATTATTGAATGATTACCCTTGATCTAGATCACTGCCTTTTATAAATATTATTTCCAGTGAAGTTCCCAGGAGCCACTTATCTCATAGTTGTCACATATGTGTTACAGACATCCTCCTACAATGAGTGCTCCTCCTTCAATGCTTCCATCATGATTCAAATTCTAAAGAGATGCATCTATCTAATATACAATGCTTCCTAATATATTATTTTACAACCGATAGATACCTTTAAAGAGGAAGATGATCTCAATCATAGTAGATATCTTTCACTTCTTCTTTCTTATATTTCTTAGCATCAGGTTCTTCTTTTTCCTTGGCGACATGGGCTTCTTCCCTCTTTCTTTTGTCCTTGTTGGATTTGGGAAAATATTTTTTATAGTGCCCAAGTTCATTACATTTATAACATCGTTTCTTATCCATATTTCTTCTTTTCTTCCGAGGACCAAACTTTCCAAATATTTCTTTCCTTCTTGACTTAGTAATATTATCTTGATTTGATCTAGTTTCTTTTGTCTTACATAAAGACCATATAACCTGAAATTTCATTGTTTCTTTCTTCCTATAGGTATTTGAAGTGAAGCTTTCACATTCCTTAGGTAGAGAATTTAGTACCATGGTGAGTATTTCTCCATCAAACACTACTTCTCCTAAATTCTGTAGTTGATCTTGAATTGCGGAAATCTTCATAAAATATGAAGTTATTCCTTCCTCTCTTGACATCTTCAACTTGAATAGTTCTTATCTTAGAGACAATATTTCTCTTGCAGTACTTATCGAGAATAGTTATACTAATTTATCATATATCTCTTTTGATGATTCTAGATTTGACACATAGGGAATGAGAGAGTCCTTTATGGATTCTATAAGAATCCTTCAAGCTCTTATATCTCCCTTAATGTAGTTGGTATAAGCTTGAGTATCTTCTTTTCATGGTTCAACAGAAGATCCTTTGACATAGTCCATTACTTCATTTTCAATTAAGTTTAGATATGTCCTTGTCTTCCATGCATGAAATTTTTCAGTCCCAGAAAATTTGTTACTTTCCTTGCAAAAAGTCATTTTGATAGATTCAGATGGGTACATTAAGATACTTACTTGAGAATGTATTTTTTTCTTCTATCAGCTTCCTTGTTGATGATGATGTGGAAGATAGTAGGAGCTCCCTCTTTGATTGGCTTCTTCAAGAGAGCTAAATCTCCTTGAATCCTTGATGATGATGATGATGACTTGATGGTGACTCCAACAATGTTGATTTGATTTCAACACCAAATAGTTATTGATGGTGATGGATTCTTTATAGTGTTCTTGATCTTCTTGAGATGGCTTTCCAATTTCTGCAAGCTGCCTCTTTAGAATCTGAATATTGACTCTTCAATGTAGATATCTAAATTTTGTCTTCTAGAAAACTGATCCTTGGTCTTATTGGTACTTGAGTGTCTTCTTGTCAAATAGCCCTTTCTATCACCTTAGCTTTGAAACCATGTTGAGAAATTGGTAGGCCAGTGCTTAATTAAATTCTCTTACTTGATATTTTCTTGTGTTATACTTGTTATGCTTCTATTTCTTATATATTATCTTCATTAGCTTATTATATTCTTCATCAAGTCAATTATCAAAACACAACAGACACAAAATTTTGGCTCTTCGAGCTAGGGCCAAAACCTCTCCCTCTTGGAGAGGAAAACCCAAAATTAATTCTTCTTCTAGACCTTCAATTGAAAAGTACCATGACCTTGACTCAAACCTTTGACACCAATATGCCTCCAAGACCTTATTACTTCTCTTTCTTGGCTCCTTATGTTGATCTCATTTTTCTGCACCAAGTTGCACCATACTGCACTAGTACTACACCATTACTAGGACTGAGCTTGAACTTTAGTAAATACCTCCTTGGTCTTCTTCTCTTTCATACTCCAAACCAAGACCCCTTGACTTTGTTGCAGAAAATTTACTTGAACTTCCTTTTAGCACTTGATGACAATGTCTCTTCCTGAAGTGATCTTTGGCCTTCCTTGGATGAGTGAGGTGTTGAGAATTTAGAAGGGCAATGTTTAATTCAATTATCTTACTTGATAAATACTTATGTTATACTTTAGCTTCTTTCACTTTTATTATTGTTATTATGATAAGAAATACATCAAATAGATATCAAAAAATTAATAACAATGACACAATATGTAGGTTGCAAGACAAGGCCAAAACCCCTCCTTTTAAGGGGAAAACCCGCAAATCTCTTCTTATAGATGTTTCAATTGAGAATAACAAGACCCTTGACAAAATACTTTAACACGAAATTACCAAAGATATTTGTCACTATCTCTTCACATGTCCTTGTTTCTTGCACTGTTCAGCATTTTCACTAAGAGAGTCTCGGTCTCTTAATCCTGCAACCCTTAACACAGTCCTTTCGACTTCCCTTTCATTCTCCAAATGTCTCCTAGCTTCGGTTACTTTTGTTAAGAAAAATACTGAGAGGGGGGGTGAATCAATATTTAGAACTCATATTAGTAAATTTAACCTTTTCTTTTGCAGAATTGCATACGCGACTTTTATGAACCGAACTCGCGTATATACGCAGATATGCTGAAATAAACTCGCGTATACTGATATAAATTTCTAGTTTAGAAAGCTTCTTAGAAATAGAATTTAAATCAGATTTACCAGTTATGCATCAAGTAATATAATCATTAAATATGTGCAGTAACAGCAGTATAAAACATCACACAAGAGGAACACACATAAACACCAATATTTAAGGTGGAAACCCAATTCGGGAGAAAACCACCACTGTTGTCATCTTTGTCTTCAATATTTATTATATGGAAAACTGTTTACAACATTGTACTGATGCAGACTCATATCAGTACGCAGGTTTCTACCTGCAGAAGGCTGCAACCTTCACTCGTTTTCCAGCTGCTACTGGAAGGGAGCTCCAACCCCCTTTCTTCTCGTTTACCAACCACTCCTGGAAGGGAGCTTCAACCCCCCGAACATAACACCAGCTTCTACAGGCAGGAAGCTTATACTTCCATACTGAAGGCTTCAACCCTCAGACCCACTGCAAACCATGTTTCATCAATTTTCATACTGGATCAAACAGCATCAACACAGCCCTTTATCATCAATCATAAACTTTGCCCAATACTTCAATTAGAATAGTGCAAAACACTGTAACTAGAACTTCAAAAATAACCCAGACTTCAGAAATAGATATGCAGATACAAACTCAACCCTGGACAATCATTAATTCAAATAGCATACGCTACTTTGCTTTACTGAAGCCGCGTATATACGCGCTTTTCTGCACACCAATCTGCGTATACTTTTGTGTATATTATTCTTCCGAAAACCCTAACTGCCATATGCGTTTTTCAAGAAGCGAACCCGTGTATATACGCGCTTTTAATGAAACCAACTCGCGTATAGATCTGTAAATGTAAATTTGCAGAACAGACCAAATCTATAAAGACTTACCCAGATTTCTTCACTTTCTTCAGCAGACTAGCGCCAGTTCTTCATCATTTCTTTTGTAGATCATACTAGAGATTCATCATCTTCAGATCTAGAGATCTTGAACCATCATTATATCCATGGGTGCATCATAGATTCAGATCTATCAATTAAAAGCAGAGTTTATCCATACAGATATTCCTTATAGAATTTATTCAATAATAACCCTTACACATGCACACTTTGCACTATGATCTTCTTCTCCTTAAATATATTTAGCTTTTACCAATACCATGAGTCAAAACCACTCAACTGCTAATGGTAATCATGGACGGAATCAAATAGATAATACAATGCTCAATACTGTGGACTAATACCATGGTAAAGCCCCCTGGTATTATAAATTTTGAGCACAAATGGGCATACGCGACTTGGGACGTACTTATCCGCGTGCATACGCGACTTGGCCTTTACAAACCCGCGTATACATTGTGATATATTAAAAATAACATCTCTCTGGCACATACTAGAATTCTTTTCTCTGTCACATATGAACTGATCTGTAGATACATCAGTCTTACATTTAACGCATAGGTTTCTTATCATAGGCAACTTATCAAGTAGGGTTCCATCAAGGACAACTTCATCAAGTAGGTTGCCATCAAGAACAACACATTACATCATATCGCCAACAATCTCCCTCTTTGGACTTGATGGCAACCATGATGGTGTTTGATCACCTCAACAGATAGATACTTAAAGCATAACCATTATTCAAACACCATGATACACCATGATACTCTTCCCCTTTGACATCAAGGGCAAACGACAGATCAATATCCCTTGTACAGAAATTACCATGCTCCCCCTGAGTTCATGCTTGAGTATTCAGACATATTTTTCAATGAAGTACATGACTTTTCAACCGAGTATGACCTTTCCTATCACTAATTACTCATACTTGCAACAATGATCTTGTCAAACCAGGAGGTAACTCCTCAAATCAGAATGTGTATTAGTTGAAGAATGTACATGCATTTATACATGGAGGTGAGGCTATTGGGATTCATCTCCCAATGACTCTTGGCATTCCTTATTTCCTAATATTATTCATTATACAATATTACATATCCACACCAAACCCTTAGGATTAGGTGTCAACATTCCCCCCTTTAATCCGAAGGGATGTTGGTGAGTCCAAGCATCGATCTGAAAGGTTTTAACCACGAACGAAATATCTACATACGATTCTTATAACAGAAAGTAAACAATAGCAAGAGCATAAAACATAAAACAGATAAACACAGAGATTTTCCCCTGGATCCCAAATCGGGATGACCAGCTTGATTTTTCATTATATTCCTTTTAGTGTTACAACACATATATATACATGCCGAAGCATACATAAACCCCAATCCATAAACCCTGGATTAGAACATAACCGTAGTTCTCTTGACCAGATCTACAAAAATACCAGGGGCCGAAAACCATCGTACCCCAAAACCATGTGCAAAACCATGCACAAAACCATGGGCGGATCCGCCTATGAGTGGGTCCGCACAAAAAAAAAATTTTGGCTGGGGCGTTGCCCCGGACCCCAACGGTGGGGACTGCTTCGCCCCTCGTGACCCCCCAGCTACGCCCGACGCAACATACAGCGCGTGGGGCTAATCGTGGAAAGAATATAACACATACCCAACATTCTCCCACTTGTTTTTTTCTTTCCACGGGGGGCCACAGGAGAGCTTACTCATTTGGCCAATTCTTCAACACCCATTGTTTCTCTACACCAAGAGAACTTCTGAGTGCTCACAGACTTCGTCAATGCATCTGCAACATTCTTCAAAGTGTCCACCTTTACCGGCAACACCCTTTTAGCCTCAACCATATCTCTAACAAAGTGATATTGAACATCAATGTGCTTTGTCTTTGAATGATAAGCAGGGTTCTTAGCCAAGAAAATTGCACTTTGGCTATCACAGTCCATCCTTATAGCTTGTTGTACCAACCCCATACTTGAACACAATCTCTGCAACCAAACTGCTTCCTTGCTTGCATGAGTGGCTGCTATGTATTCTGCCTCTGTAGTTGAAAGAGCCACTACAGACTGTCTTTTACTCATCCAATTGACTGCGCCTCCAAATAGGCTAAACACATACCCACTTGTAGATCTTCTTTGGTCCAGATCTCCAGCCCAGTCTACATCAACAAAACCACGAATGTCCAACATTCTTTCCAATCCTGGTCTTCCCTGGTAGCACAAGCCATAATCACTAGTGCCACGTAAATATCTAAAAACCCGCTTCACTATTGTCCAATGCTCCTTCCCTGGGTTTGACATAAACCTGCTCAATACTCCCACTGCATGTGCAATGTCTGGTCTAGTACAGACCATTGCATACATCAAGCTACCCATTGCACTTGCATATGGAACACGGGACATATCCTCCTCTTCTTCTTGTGTCTTGGGACACTGTTCAGCAGACAGCTTTGCACCTACAGGAATAGGAACACTCACCGGTTTACTATCCTGCATATTGAACCTCTACAATATAGTCTCGACATGCTTCCTCTGGTTTAACTAGAGCTTCCTCTTTGCCCGATCTCTCTTAATTTCCATGCCCAAAATATAGTTTGCGGCACCAAGATCCTTCATGTCGAATTTGGAGAACAGTTGGGTCTTCAAATCTTGGATAATTTCTTTGTCATTTCCAATCAACAACATATCATCCACATACAAGACCAAATAAATAACACGGTCACCAATTAATTTTAAATAAACACAGTGATCCTCCTTGCTTCTGGTGAAGCCAAGTCCCCGTATATAGGTATCAAATTTCTGATACCACATCCTTGGTGACTGTTTTAACCCATACAGAGACTTCTTCAACCTGCATACCAGTTCTTTCTTACCCTTCACCATAAAGCCTTCGGGTTGCTTCATGTAGATCTCCTCTTCTAGATCCCCGTGAAGAAATGTTGTCTTCACATCCATCTGTTCTATCTCAAAATCAAATGCAGCAGCAACAGATAAAAGTAATCTAATAGAAGTAACCTTGGCAACAGGAGAAAAATATCACCAAAATCAATTCCCGGCACCTGGGAATAACCTTTCGCTACCAACCGAGCTTTGTATTTCTCCACCTTGCCTTCTACATTCATCTTCTTCTTAAACACCCATTTGCTCCCAATGGGCTTCCTTCCAGCCGGCAACTCCACCAGATCCCATGCATCGTTTTTGTGCAAGGATGCCATTTCATCAGCCATGGCCTCCTTCCAGAGTTTTCCATCCTCTGAATCTACTGCCTCCCTGACAGTTCTGGGTTCATCATCAGTTATAGTTAAGGCAAAACCTGAACAGAAAGCAGATGGACTATACCTTTCTGGTTGCCTTCTTTCCTGAACTGATCTTCTCAAAGTTGGAGTTTGTGGCTCTTCATCTTCTGAGTCTTCTTCTGTTGTAGAGTCTGATTCATCCTCCTTTAGCTCAAACTCTATCTTCTCGGGTTCCTTTGGTAGGACTTCATGTTTAACAACATCTTTCACTTCTCTAAACACCACATCTCGGCTGTACACAACCTTCCTTGTTTCTGGGTTCCAAAGCTTGTAACCCTTTAAACCATCCTTATACCCAATAAAGATGCACCTTTCAGATTTATTATCCAACTTGGTCCTTTTCTCCTTTGGAACGTGTACATATGCATCACATCCAAATACCCTTAGATGTGAAATAGAGGGTTTCTTACGAGTCCATACCTCATGTGGGGTCTTATCCTCCAACGCTGATGAAGGTGATCTGTTAACTAAGTAACATGCAGTCTCCACTGCCTCTGCCCAGAATTCTTGTCCTAACCCGGTACCACTGAGCATGCTTCTTGCCTTTTCCATCGGTGTTCTATTCATTTCTTTCCGCAACCTCATTTTGCTTGAGGTGTGTATGGAGTAGTCTTCTAGCGTTCTATACCACACTTCTTACGTGAACTCTTCAAATTCCTTCTTGCAGAACTCCCCACCATTATCTCGTCCTCAATGCCTTTATCTTCTTCTCTCGTCTGGTTTTCCACGAGCCTTAAATTCTTTAAATTTGTCAAAGACTTCAGATTTCTTCCTCAAGAAATATATCCATGTATTCCTTGAGAAGTCATCTATGAATGAAACATAGTACACATAATTTCCCGATGATGGAGCTCGACACGAAGTCCAAACACATCACTGTGCACAAGTTCTAATATCTTGTTCGCCCTCTTAGCACCAAAAGGAAAACTCACCCAGTTCTTCTTCCCATATGCAAAATGTTCACAAAAATAAAAATCCAAAGAGAAATTATACATACCTTCTACCATACCATTTCTATGTAGTATCCGAAGGCCCTTCTCTCCAATATGTCCAAGCCTTTGATGCCATATCATGGTCTTTTCTCCAGAGATAGCTAGGCTTTCCGCTCCACTCCTTCGGGAACCACAGAACTGTTGCACCCATCAATAAAAGTGTTGCCCTGAAGCTTGTAAAAAGTTCCAATGCGAACTCCCCGCATTAATACCAGTGCTCCCTGAGCTATCTTACAAGTATCTTTCTTGAACACTGTCTTTACACCCGCATCATCCATCTTCCTTACAGAAATCAGATTTATGGCCAGTGCAGGAATGTGTAGAACACCAGGAAGTGTTCTAATCCTTCCACCTTGCAGCTTTAGCTTGATTTTTACATGTTTGACGATTCTCGCCTTCCTATCATCACCTAAGAAGACATCACCCCCATCATATTTTTCATACTCACAGAACCACTCCCTATGGGGAGTGAAGTGAAAGGATGCACCCGATTCAATCAACCACGACTCATGATCTACATGTGTATTTGAAGAAGAAGCCAAGTACACATCCCCACCTTCATCCGAGGTGGTTTTTGCCTCTCCACAAGGAACATCATCAAATTGCTTTCCTTTCTCAATAGATTTAGATCTACAATCCTTTTTGTAGTGCCCTTCCTTTCCGCATTTCTAGCACACCTTTACAGGTTTTCCTGGAGATTTAGATCTCCCTATAGATTTAGATATCCCACTCGAAACCTTATTCTTGTTTCTATTCTGGGACCTTCCTTGTACATATAAGGCATCTCCATTATGACCCTCCATATTTCTCCATCTCATTTCCTCTGACAGCAAGGCTGAGACAATATCATCAAAATTCAAGGTAGTTGTATTGCTACCTATTGAAATAACCAGATTGTCCCACGAATCTGGTAGAGAACACAAAAAACCGATGCACTTATCTTCATCTGAGATTTAAATATCAACAGATGACAACTGACTTACCACAGTATTGAAGGTGCTAGATGCTATGTCACTGAGTCTCCATCCTTCATCCTCAGGTTATACAACTTTTTCCGTAGGAACAATTTATTCACCAGAGACTTAGATTGGTACAAAGTCCCAAGTTTTCCCCACAAGGTCTTCGCCGTAGTTCCCCGTATACATTCAACAATACTAAATCCGATATACACAACTTTATTGTGCTTTCTTAGCCTTCCGATCCAGCTTTCTTCCAGCCTTCATCTCGACATTGTCGTTGGTTTAGTACTCCGGATCTGGCCTAAGCGATCCACCGATCTTTATCCACCAACAGATCCTCCATGTTGAGATTCCACAACTCAAAACTATGACCATTAAATTTCTCGATCTCTATCTTTCCGCCGCTCGCCATCTTCTTTCACCGCAAGAATCGATCCCGCAGACTCTGTCACCGAGTCTCCATCCTTCATCCTCAGGTTATACAGCTTTTTCCACAGGAACAACTTATTCACCAGAGACTTAGATTGGTACAAAATCCCAAGTTTTTCCCACAAATTCTTCACCGTAGCCTCCCCGGATACATTCAACAATATTGAATCTGAGACACACAACCGTATTGTGCTCTTAGCCTTTTGATCTATTTTCTTCCAGTCTTCATCTGACATTGTTGTTGGTTTAGTACCTGAATCTACCATGATCCATTGATCTTTATCCACGAGCAGATCCTCCATATTGAGCTTCCATAACTCAAAACTCTCACCATTAAATTTCTCGATCTCTATCTTCTCACCGCTCGCCATCTTCTTTCACCGCGAAATCGATCCCGCAGATCTCCCACTGAACAGGGTCTACCACAGGCCCGAGCAAAAAACCCTCAACAAAAAAGGCGTCCCCTTGAAGCCGAAACAGCTCTGATACCAAATGTAGGTTTTAACCCTGAACAGAAATGATCTACACACGAATCTTATAACAGAAAATAAACAATAGCGAGAGCATAAAACATAAAACAGATAAACACAGAGATTTTCCCCTGGATCCCAAATTGGGATGACCAGCTTGATTTTTCATTATGATCCTTTTAGTGTTACAACACATATATATACATGCCAAAGCATACATAAACTCCAATCCATTAACCCTGGATTAGAACATAACCGTAGTTCCCTTGACCGGATCTACAAAATACCAGGGGCCGAAAACCATCGAACCCCAAAACCATGTGCAAACTCATGCACAAAACATGGGTGGGTCCGCATATGAGTGGGACCACATACCCAAAAAAATTTTGCCGGGGCGCTGCCCCGGACCCCGACAGGGGGGGTTGCTGCCCCCCTTGTGACCCCCCTGCTGTGCCCGGCGCAATGTATAGCGCGTGGGGCTAGTCGTGGAAAGAATATAACACATACCAAAAAATGAGACTACACCTCTCCCCTTCCTTTAGCCCCTTCCTTAGTTTTTTATTTATCCGCGCTATGTTCTCTCCTTGGTCGATCTCCACCATAGATCTTGCTGATCTAGCAGTTGTTATGCCTCCTCGCCTTTTCAACCCCGCCCATAAAATTTCGCAACCTGAAAATATTGCTTACATCACCCACCGGTCCCATCGCCTTTTCCCCCGCACATCTATCCACTCGTCACGTTGATCCTCTGCCGTTGGATCTACAGCCCCATATCCAACGGTCCACGTGCTATTTCGCGCTCAAATCATCAGGTGAATCAATTGTGCATTTCCGACGTGAAATAGGTGGTTTCATGAGGGACATGCATCGTCCTATGAACCATATCGCATTCGATTTGTGAAAAACCACAAACCGCTTGACCCCCGCACGAAAACCACTTTTGGTTTCACAAAACTGCCTTTCCCATTTCCTCGCCAAATTCAATTGTTTCATGGATTTTTTCCTATTTTCACCTGAGAAACCCTTCCCCGCTGCATTCACCTTGCCTTCCACACTGCCTTTTTTCCCTCACCAAAGCCCTTTGTTCGCAGTTAAACCCTCAAAAGGCAGGATTTATATAATTGTTTTATGTTTAAAGTGCAGGTTTTTCAATGGCAGCCAATGATGTACAAGCCCTTCCCATAGCCAATTACAGTGGCTCAGGGCCGAGGGTGACAATCCTCATGGCCCAGAAAAAGGAAAAAAGGGACTAGCAGGGTGTAAAGGGACTAGCACATGAAGAAACCCCTGCAAACAAGAGAACAGAGAGATTAAAGGCTTAATTGAGGAAATCAAAGAAAAGCAGAGATTAGCATGAAGATTACAGATTAAAGACAGCATGAAGAACTAGGAAGGCCTAAAAGCCAAATCAGAGGCCTAATCAGAGTTTAAAAGGATATAATAAACACATATCAACAAAGAAATTGCTTCGAAGGACACATCAGCAAGGCAATTAAATCTCCAGAGATCAGGAAAGGACACATGTGACCTACTTTCCCTTCAAAGACACCTTGACAGTCATCCGGATGACTGAACCTCTTTATAAACTATCAGGGTAGTTATTATAAAGGCATGGGTGGCCTTAAAACTAAATGTTTCACCTAACTTATCCTAGAAGCTAAGTCAGAGTTACTGTAGTGAGAAGATATCTCCAAAAGCACACACTTTTGAGTTATTACCGACCTACTAGATGTGCCTCAAAGTCAACAAAAACTACTGAATGGTCTAAACAGTTAATGCAATGTTTATTGAGTAGATTGAAGCATTCGATGCACTTCTCCTCTGTCTTAATTGATCATTAAGATCATCTCTTCCACCACTCTTCCTCATTCACCTATAAGTACTCATTGAAAACTCATTGTAAAGGGTTGGAAATTTGTTAATTGTTTGAACTGTTATCGAGTAAGAGTTGCTGAGTAGTTGTAATATAGTAGGCTGGGAAGAGAAGTATCAGACTGTAGAAAGATATTGGACTCAAAGTATGTAACTGATCTTGGACATCAAATAGACAAGCAGATTCATTGGATCCTGATCTAAATCATTGATGATGTTTTTCTCACTGTTATTTTTATCCTCCTTATGTTTCCACTTTGTTCATATTCTCTGATAAAGAGTAGTAAAATATAGATTAGGATTTACTTCTAAAGTACCCTAATTCTGACTGATAAGCTTTATCTTTATGTTTTCTTCTAAATGTGTGTTTGGGAATGATTTCAATAGAATATAACCAGTCAAGGAATGTTGGTGAGCCCATGTCTTGCTGAGTAGAACTTGAGATGTTATTCTTGAATGATATTTTCACTGCATGCTAAGTAGAGTCCTAATCAAGGAAGTTTATGGTTAGCCCTATCCCTTATTTAGTCTTAAACAACTATTTTGAATATTTCCCTTAAGAGTATGCCAAAAGCAAGCTAGGTTAAAAGTCCTTACTTTATCTTAGGCTTCTTTTTATGTTTAACTTAAATTTTTTCCCTTGAGTGTATGCCAAATGTAGGATAGGTTAAAAGTCCTTACCTGATCTTAGGTTGCCCTTTGTTTTCTCATATGTTTGCTCCTTTCACCACACTTCTTAATGTTCCATACCAAAAACTCAACTCAAAAGATCTTCTGATATATATGACTTGCTATATGAAAACCCTTGAATATTTGTTGTGCAATTAAACCTTTTTATGACTCCATAGCCCAATGGTTTAGCATTGTTTTTTACCTGTCTTCCCATTAGCAGAAACTGGATTATCCACAGTATCATAAAACAAGTGTATGCTAATAACAAAAACCACAGGAGTTTGAGAACCACTATCTTCCCATGCTGAAACATCCTTCCACTTATTTCCTCCTTCACTTCACATGACCTTCTCATTTAATGATTCCCAACAAAAAAAAAAAAAAAATCCCTTGTGCTTCATAACTAGCCTAATATCACATCATAATATTTAAAAGCATATCATTCTAAACACGTATAGAGAGATCCCTCTCTGAATCCAGGAGGGCTAGATCCTAGGATTCCATAGTGGTTTTGATGTTTCCTTGTCATTTGGTATGCCAATATGCCAAATCACAGGACCCCAACAGTAGCCATTCAAGTTGTCCAATGATCTCATCATTACATCTTGTTACGAAAAGCAACAGTGATCTCTGATTGCAACCCTATGATGTATATTTTGACCAAAAAATTTCTAGGGGGAAAATACTCTAAATGGAGTGTAATCCTTCAAGAGTTTGATTTAGAATTTGAAAAATCTAAATCAAAGAAGTCACTAGTGTTCACCGAACTGATATGTGACTTCCCAAATACTGAAACAGAAACTTTGGTAGAACATCCGATCGTTGATAAATCTTTGTTTCTTATTAGTACACTTGATACATCGTATGGAGATATCATCATTTATCTCTAAACGCAAACTTTTCAGCCTGAACTCTCACATTCACAATGGCGAAAGATCCGTTACCAGTCTCAACCATACCATATTGTTGGAGACACGCTTTCTCGTTGTGGTGCGGATTCTATATTTCGACGATGTTTAACACATGAAGAGGCTGCAAATTCTTAAATGACTATCACTCTGGAGCATGTGGTAGTCATGTGTCTGGGTATGCCACAGCCCAAAAGATATTGTGCACTGGTTATTTTTGGCCTTCATTATTTAAAGATTGCATTCTAGCTGTCTGAAAATGCCACAATTGTCAAATTTTTTATTGTAAGATGCGTGTGCCACCAACTCCTCTTCACCCAATCATTGCTGTCAGTCCTTTTTCAAAATGGGGCATTGAATTCATTACATGTAACCCTCACTTGGCCGGGGGGGGGCATGGGTATATTATTCTTGTAGTGGATTATTTTACCAAATGGGCCGAGGCGATGGCTACATTTGTGGTAGATGGAAAAACTACAACTAATTTTGTATTCAATCATGTGATTTCTCAATTTGGTGTACCCCAAGCTATCATTACTGATCATGGGAGCCATTTTCGAAACATTATGATGACCGAACTTTTTGACTACCTTGGCCTGCGCCATGATAGTTCTACACCATATTACCCGCAGGCTAATGGTCAAGTTGAAGCTGAAAATAAAGTCTTAACTACTATGATTAAAAGGATAATCTAAATTCATAAATCGAATTGGCATACTATGCTTTTCTCGGCACTTTGGGCATATCAAAACTCAACAAAAAATGCAACAGGTTTCACTCCTTTTCAACTAGTCTATGGTTTAGAGGTTGTGTTACCGATTGAAAGCGAAATACTGTCACTCAAATTAGCCATAGAATTATTAACAGCTACCTCTAAAGAGGAAAAATGATTTTTATACTTAGTTCAACTAGATGAGACTCAACGCACTGCTACATTAGCTACCGAGGCTCATAAAAAACGAAGGAAAACTCAGTATGATAGGAATGTTACACCTCGTACTTTTTCAGAAGGTGACCTAGTATTGGTATACGACCAAGCTAATGATAAGCTAGGAGCTGGGAAATTCGAACCCATTTGGCATGGTCCTTATATTGTCAAGCGAGTTCTTGCAAAAGGGGCTTATGAATTAACTGATTATGACAGGGTCTCTTTAGACAAACCCAGGAATGGGCTTTATCTAAAGAGATATTATGCTTAAATCTTGTGTGGAGATTTGATTTGTAGATTATTTCTTTTTGTAGCTAGTTTCCTTAGATTAGCAGATTGTGTCTAGTTTAATTTTATTTTTTATCCCTGCTTATCTGGATTACTCTTGATATTGCAGATGTTGACATCCATTCAAACGTATATTGGTTTTTCGGATGGTGCTTGTCGTATTACATGGAACATTTCTTCTGTAGCTTGGGTCATTTATTCACTCGCTAATGAGTTAATATCTATGCATGGGGTAAGCCTCGGTAAAACAACGAATAATATTGCAAAATATTGCACAGTGATTGAGTTATTATCTGAATCCATTTCATTTGGAATTCGACGTTTGATCATTAGGTTAGATTCTGAACTCATTATATTACACTTAAATCAAGTATACGCAATTAAAAACCCAGTATTTTTAAGATTATTTTTGAAGGTACGTCTCTTGGAACGAGAGTTTGATTATATTTAATATCAACACATTCCGAGAATTTTAAACACATTAGCTAATGCATTAGCTACTAGTGTTATAAACATACATTTGCAACATTAAAAGCAGTAATTCAAAACAACATTCGATAAACATGTTGAACAGATAGCCGGAAATAGTAGAAATATCATAAAGTAGAGTAATGTTTTAAAAAATATTACATCATCCTCGATTATAGGTTTAAAACACCTTATAATCGGCAAAAAATAGTAATAAAAAAAAAATTTCATAGTCTGCACAATCATCCACTATCCGTGGTGATGATCATGATAGTATACAACAGCTCATGCTACCCTGTTCAGGAATCTCCTAAACTGACCAGGAATGCCAATGACATATATCTGGAGATGGAGAGGGACATCGTCTATCGAAGTCTCCAGAATATCCAAAGTAAACCACTCTAGGCTGTGTTCCAAGTCAGTTAGAATCTCAGCCGCCTAATCCCGTGGTGGTGCGACAGGCTCTCTTTGCTTCCTATCGAAGCAACAGAGTGTGGCTGGCCTGTATGGACCTACATCTAAATTTTACATTTTTGTCATCATTATTGGGCGATTTAAAACAAAAACAAATAAAAATTAGAATTTAGAACATGTCAAAATGTTTCTTACCTGAATCATCCCAATGTGTCCCTGGAGGAAGAGCCATCTCTCAATTGCCACGAAAGCCTATAAAGAAATATGGTAAATCCTCTATGGAGAAGATTTGGTTCTCTAACCAATGGAAATAAGCTGTGGTAAAACGAACAATATCGCTGCCCTCATGTTGTGAATATTTTATTAATTATTAGTTAGATATAGTTATATTAGGTTTTATTAACTGAAAGGGCATGATCAAAGATCATGCCTCTTCGCCAAGGGACACCTTGAGGCTATTTAAAGCCTAGGCGATCCCTCATTGTAATCATCTCATCTTTCATCATTAATAATATATATTTATCAAGTTTTACCAGAGTTTTTACACTCCATTGGTATCGGAGCCATCGCTCTTTGGATCTGTGTGATCAGCAGAATTTAGGAATCAAAAGGAATTACAAAAATCGCAGATTTTTACCCAACCCCTTCTGCTCTCTCACGCCACTCTGCCCTTGCTCACAAACCCTGATTCATAATTCCCTCTCATTCAACGCTCACCCTCTCACGCTCATCCCCTCTTTCCCCCACAGCAACTGTTTTAAAAAATAAAAATTCTGTAGATTTTTTTTTCCCAACGCCACACGCTCATTCCCTCACCCTTTATCACTACAATTCCTACGCTCTTGGCCTCCATCGTTCCAGTCCTGCAGCAATCCTTAGCTGAGGGGTCGTTGAGAAATATCTGAGTCACTAGCACATCAAACAACAAAATCCAACTCCAGCGAACAATTTGTGTCCTCGGAAGCTTTATGTACAGCACTAAAACGCCGTAAGTTGCAATTATTGGCCAAACTGTAACCATCACACATCCGTCTGACTGAGACTGTAACTACCCGCACGTCATTAACCCACTGCGTGGTGGCATCCATAACAAATCGAATAATTCGTGGAGGTTGGTGATAAAGTCTGACCCGTGCAGGGATATTCCAGTTTCTCGAGCTAGATTCTGTCGGCCCACTGCCACTACAAAAAAAAAAAAACCCACAGCGACGTCATTTAACCCACAGCCACGGTATAATCGATTTGTAAAAGTATATGAACAGGGCAACGTTTAATTCGGAAAGTGGTCAAACGGTGAACAGCGCAACGTTTAATTTGGAACAGGTATCGATATATTAAAAAAAAAATCGATTTGTTAAAAGTATAAATCGATTTGTTGTGAACGGGCAAGTTAAAAAAAAACGATTTTTTATTTATTTATATAAAATATATATTATATAAATTAATTGATCATTATATATATATATATATATATATTATAATTATATAGTTTATTTATATATTATATAATTTCCATTTAAATAATTATATATATATATAATAATTATATAATTAAATTATATATATTATATAATTTTTAATTAAAAATTATATATATATAATAATTATATAGTTTAAAAAAAAAATATTATTAATTAATTAATTAATTAAATATTAATTAATTAATTAATTAAAAAAAAATAAAATTAATTAATTAATTAAATATTAATTAATTAATTTTAAAGAAAAAAAGAGAAACTGGCAGAAAGATATTCCCCACCTCATACACGCTCGATGTCTTTGTCAATGTCGACGGCGGAATTCCAGAAGAAATTGGGAGAAATTGAGAAACAAATTAATAATAACTCCGAAGAATTTGGAAGGCGATTAGCCGATCTGGAAGGTACAGTTGCAGGGCATTCCAACGACATCAAAAGGGTTCATGATACAACAAATCGAATAGAAAGACAAATGTGGCTAAATCATCACGAGGCCACAGAAAAGCTGAACGAAGCAATGAACAAGATGACAGAGCATGGCGAAGCAATGAACAATATGACAGAACTCTTCAACAAGCTAAATGATAAAATAGATAAGTTGAGTCAGACACAATCCCCAACATCTCCTAACAGGGAGCCTAATCAACAAAACAATTCCGCAGATTCAGGGAACTCGGAAGAGCATCAGGAAAAAACCGATTCCCCACATCATCAAGAAGATAGTAATGCAGATTTTCAAAACAAGTAGCTCTGGAATGCATTCGCTAATCAATATCCCCTTCTTGTTCCACCATTAGCATATCAGCGCAAAGCCAAGATCGACCTACCCAAATTTGATGGTAATGAAAAGAATAGCGTTGCGTGGCTTAATAAGGCAGAAGAATATTTTGAGATTTATGACATTACTAGTGATGATGAAAAAATTAAACATGCTTCCATGAAAATGGAAGGAGAAGCATATAATTGGTATATGTGGTGGAAAAAGACGACGCTCGCTATCAGTTGGAGGAAATTTAAGGATGCGTTCTTCAAAAGGTTTCAAGGCATAAAAGAAGAAAAGTTCTTTTCAACGTTTATCAAATTACGCCAAAAAGGAGATGTGGATGAGTACACGCGAGAATGGGAGACTTTGGCAACACGAGTACCCGAATTGTCGGAATCTCGTCTAATCCAGTCTTACATCTCAGGACTTAAAGTCCACATACAATAAGAGCTAGAACTACATGAAATCACGTCTGTAGAAGTAGCAAGGCAAAAAGCAAAAGCTGCTGAAAAGAAATTGGAAAGATTATCAAAACCAGAAAAAGTATATTCGAGACGACGGTTTCCTCAATCTGAAAATGTTGTTGACACAACATATGTCCCTGTCCATCCTCATGAAGACAAAAAATCTAGTCTGGAAAAACAAAGAATACGAGAGGGCAAGTGCAAACGCTGCGGTGAAAACTGGGACCCTAAGCACAGATGTGCTAATGGAAAAGCAAAAAATCTATACAGTTGTGAAGCAACTAACGACACTAACAGTACTGATTCGTGTATAGAAGGATTAGAAGACAATTTAGAGTTCTCTCCAGAAGTGGAGGGCGAAACTATTCCACAAGTGTCCTTATCAGCTATGACAGGCATATTACAACCTCAAACCCTAAGGTTAAGAGGACATATTAAGAACAACAATGTAATGGTTCTAATAGACACATGTAGCACACATAATTTTCTAGATTCCACCATGGCCAAAAGACTCAACCTCTTTACTTTTCCCATGCCTAATATGAAGGTAATGGTGGCCGACGGTAAGAAGATTGAACAAGTAGGAAAATGCCATAAAGTCAAATTGTAGATTAAAGACTTTCATTTAGAATCTCAGTTCTACACCGTTCCATTACGAGGAGTAGATGTGGTATTAGGAATTCAATGGCTACGAACTCTAGGTACTTATTCTGCCAACCATCAGAAGCAGTTTATAAGTTTTAAGTGGAAAGGGCAGAAATACAAGTTGTATGGATTCCAAGCCCCAGGAAATCAAGTCATATCTACAGTACAATGTCAGCAGTTAGAAATGTTATCTTCAAAAGGGAGCCATGAAGAGTCTCCAGAAATCAAGACAGGATCCGACCCTGTCGATATCAGATATTTTCACTATCCAGATCAACAACAAAACTGAACTCGAGAATATGCTCCATGACCTTTTTAAAATATGGGAAGCAAGAGCTCGCCGTTCGCGGAAACCAGACATTCGTCAACGTTGTCCATCGATTACATATGCTTTGAGGACAAAGCATCTTTAAGAGAGGGGAAATGTTGTGAATATTTTATTAATTATTAGTTAGATATAGTTATATTAGGTTTTATTAACTGAAAGGGCATGATCAAAGATCATGCCTCTTCGCCAAGGGACACCTTGAGGCTATTTAAAGCCTAGGCGATCCCTCATTGTAATCATCTCATATTTCATCATTAATAATATATATTTATCAAGTTTTACCAGAGTTTTTACACTCCACCTCACCATGATGAGCCATCAATGCAACCCATCGGACCATCCGAGGCTCTTTGACTCTACCATGATCAACTGAAATGAGCTGTGGGACAAGATAAGGGATTCTCTTTAGAGAAAATGTAACAACAATAGCTCCATATCCAAATTTTTTCAACTTTGCGTTCTTTGCCCTGGTTAATTGGCCTTTCACATTGGCCAATACTGCATCACACCAATTGAAAATGGTGCCTCTAAAACAATCGACAACAGTCTGCATCTGGGACCTAGTAGCAACATGCGGAGCCACGCTGCCACACAACCAGGTTATAGTAAATGCAACCACTTTAAGTTCAGGACAGATGATTTTTTTTATATCAATCCATTTATCTTTGGGATCAGCCTTTTCATTGCAAAACTCTTGCTGAAGGCTAGTAATAGATTGGCCTCCTTCCCTAGCCCCAAACAAAGAAATTGGTTCACCTCTCTTTGATAAACCAGTGAGAAAATATATGTCTTCCAGCTCAATTTCGAGCCAGTGATCCCCAATTATGAAGCATTACTCTTGAACATCCCATTTTTTTACTAACCATGTAAGTAAATCCAATTGGGCCCGCATGCCCTGAATAGCCCAGAATTTATACAAACCACATTTTTCTCAATACGTGTAATGTGGGCGGATGTAACATGGCAGCCTTGTCAACCTCTTCATGTTCACGTTCTCTCCACTCAAGCATTGTAGATATTCTGCAATGAACAAATTGAAAGATTAGAAGCAATTTGAGTGAAGAAATTTGGTTTATTTTGGAGAAAATCATCATTTTATTTTCTTCATGGCACCTCCACACTTTGTGCACAAAAACAATGTGTGGATCTGCACGCGTTTTATACATAAAGTGTGGGACCATGACAATTTTCCCTTTGAAAAATTTTCAGGGTCCGCAAGTATCATATGTATTACCTGTGGACCCCCATGGACAAAAATGAAGGCGATGATGATGTGGATTACCTGAAGCTGACGGTTTTTGATTCCGACGGGCGAATTTTCCGTAATCTCCTCTGGAACGTTTTTCACCTAAAGCTCTCAAATTTCACTCTGGAATCAAATGGTAAAAATGATTTAGAAAAACTCCTTTTTATAATATTTTTTGAATAAATGAAATACAATTTTGTTTATTTTTCACTTTTAAAAGGTTGTTTTCAGAATTATTTTTATTAATCATAAATACGTATGTTTAATTTTTTGAGTTTTTTGTGCAGAATACAGGATTTTTTTGGGAAAAATGATCATTTTTGACAAAGGAGTAGACCTTTTATCCCTTTTTCAAACTCGTTAAAAAATTATGAAAAAGTGAAGATTTGAGTTCTCTTTTAAGCCCTTTTCAGACTCTTTAAATATGAAAAGATTGCCGAGTACTTGTCTATTCGAACTTGTTGAAGAAAATGAACAGTCAGCCTTTCAGTATAATTTTACCCCTTTTCCGGTCTGAAATGGACTGTTTACGAAAAAGGTATACGTTGACTAAACATGGTCAATAGAGTTCTCCCCTGTATTATTTTATCCTTTTTCGGGCTTGAGAGACTAAATTTACGAAAAATTACACCCATGGAGTTTCCTTAACTTTTTCTTCTGACTCCCTAAAATTGAAAAACACCTAGTTTCTCCTATACTAGACTCGTTAAAATTTAAACAGTAAAGGACCTGTAAATTACAAACAAAAACGAACCACTCCTTCTTAGGGTTTGATTTTTAAACTAAGTTGGACTCATCCGAAGGATGAGCTTATATAACAAGCAAATGTTATCCTCCTCAAGCTTGTCAAAAATAAAGAGGTACTTTCTAGAAATGGTGGGGGAAAAGAGATAAAATGGATCCAGTTGTCATACTTTGTTTAAAAGCAGTATACCACTCTTGAATACGAAACTTTTTTTCACACTTCCACTTGGGTTGGGAAAATCCTTTGCTTATCAGTTAATCAAACCATATTGCTTCAGCCGGTTTCTGGGTATTAGCTTTAGGTAAATTGTCACCAAACCATTTGCAGTGTCATTATGTGTTCAAGAGGATAGTTCAAACAAACCATTCATCTGCAAACATGTGTCTCCATTCGCATTGACCATCTTTGAGTCAGTCCTTGCAAAATATTTCTACAATCACTTGATCCAATGGTTTCTTGTCATGGGCTTTCCCATGACGGATCACTTTCTATCGACGAAAACATATCATCTAGGAAGTTGATCTAGAATCCTTCAATACCTTGAAATCTGCATGCCCTAATGGCATGTTTCTCGCCTTTGACGTCAGATTGCATCATTGATCTTCGATCGAATGATTCCATGAAATGTTCAAATTCAAATCATTTATTCACACTTCATGGATTGTGTTGAGTACTTTGAGAGCCATTTTCATTATTGATGGTTTCTCTCACACTTGTTAATAGTTCACATCATTGACTGGTAATCAAGTGGTTTCTACCATCTTCGACTTCAACAAAATCAATCGCATGGATAGAATCGTACTAGTTCGAGTAGCGGAAATCAAGACCCTGGATCTAGTTTCCACCATCCAGGTTGCGAGGAGTTTTATTATTCATTATGTAGTAGACTATTCATGACAGATGGCTACGTCCATATTGTGTCTACTATTGATGTAATATTAGAATCATTTCTATACCAGAACATTTTAGTTAAGGTTTGATTTAGTTAGTTTTTGCTCTGAGTATGGGAATGCCTACCTCAGCGATGATATATATATACATATATGTTTGCATTGAATGTTTCTACAGGTTCCAACTAGTGTCCACAAGAAAATACTTGGAATGATAAAGCACTTCACTCTTCGAATTATCTCGGATTTCGTGCTTTAGGGGGCAATCTGTTACACATTATTTTGTCACCATGACATTTTGATGTCTATATGGGTTCATCAATACCTATATAATTCTCCCTTAGAAGTATACAACCCTAAAGTTCCTAAACCAAGTTTTGAATTTGGAGAAAATCTTGTAAAAATCATAAAAATACTTGTACCGCACTTTTCCTTAGTCTTACCTGTGGCACCGCACTATTTTGTTCCATAAATTGCAGAGCCGACCGCACGTTTTCTTCATTAAAACTGCAGACCCCTGTAAAAGGTAAAATGAAGGCGAAAGTAAATTCTAGAAGCCTAGTTGGTCGAATATTCTCCCAGCTGAAAGGTTCTAGAATGCGTTATCCAATTGAAGCCTTACTCCCTCCATTATCATGAACATTCATCCCTTCATTAAAGGAGCCTATTCCTTGGATTCTGTAACTTAATCCCTTGATAAGGGGACTCTATCCCTTTCATTTTGGAGTTGTAACCACTTTCCTTCTCCTATAAATTGAAGCTTTGGTTCAGTCTCAAGGGTACATTCTCACATATGTAAAACTTCTCTATGCATTTTGTATACACTTAGTACTTTCTTTGTACTTGGTAACTACCATAGAGAAGGGAATTGTTGAAGAAACATACTCTTTGCTAACTATGGGAACGATTACATACTCATAGTTAGGCTGGTTCGAAGAGTGGAAGGGATTGTTAGACCTAAGGAAAACACTTGTTCCAGACCCCCAAAAGGACCTGTAAGACATCAAGGCAAACGCGGTTGTAAGACTCCTTCTTTTATTTAAAGATAATACAATTGGATCTTGTTTTCTCAATAAGTTGTTTATGTGTTTACTTGGATGACTTATTTCTTAAATTCCTTGATCATTAAGATAGATTTGTGATTTCTGAATTAGTATATGTTGCAGGTGCTACTGATCCTATTCTATGTCTTTGTTTACAGATATTAAGAGGTGACTACTTGGAGCAACGTGAATGAAGAAATCAACTAGCATTGGACCACAGGTAGGTCCTTTCCTCATCATAGAAAATTCTAAATCATATGTAATCTAGAGAAAATATTTTACAAATTGTCTTGTTTGTTTCTAGCTATCCTTGTGATACTAGGGAGATCCTTCTTGTCCGCAAGAATGATTTATCTGCCAACACTTACAAATTCCTCTCGTACCCCCATCTCGAGTAGTCCATCCCTTGGCAAGGCTTCCTCGCATAGAAATTTCAAACAACCAAAGCATATACCTTCCTTAAAACCATCACATCAGTCATATCATTCTCATGGAAATCAATGGAAACTATTGGGTATTAGTGTTCCACAACCTCCTGGAGTGCTTTACCAACATATTTTTGCCTATTTCAATTCCTTTTTGTTGATGCTACTAGTTCTTGCACTTATTTCCAACCACCCAAACCAGGCATTACATGTCTTCCTCTACCAAGCACATAATTTCCATTATATTAAAAAAAATGTAAATAAACTCACATCATACCTCATTAGTAGCTCGTCAATAAGGTACACTTGCAATTATGTTTACATCCTGTCACATAAAGTCAAACCAAATGTTTAATCAAATTGTCATGTATAAACATATCACATCCAATTAGCTCAAAACACAAGCATCATAAATTAAAATCATGAATTGCATGAAATCACCATAAATAAAAATAAAAAATCACATGTAACCATCATAAGTCAGAACCATAGATCACCTGCATAACAATACTAAAATAAAATATCGATACTTGTCCTTCATTGGTCCGTACTTCTACCTTTGATATTTCTGCACACACATTGGATCAATTTCCACACCCAACAAGCACCCAATTCCCTTGCTTCTCTTTAGTGACGTACACATACACACATAGTACATCATAATACATGCATCCACACAAGGCATACAACACCAACCAATACATACACCCACATATGGCACACAGCATAACACATACAACTAAACTCAGTGTACAACACAACACATACACCTATTCCTACACCAATGTACAACATATACATTTACACCCAATACATATGCCTACACCATATACAACACATACATCCATTGTACAATACAACACAATACATATACATATACATAAACGTAAATAGAGGACAACACAACAAATACACATGTCGTAATTCCATGACTACACTATGCACATACATAGTACTGCATGCCTTTAGCACAACATGTACGACATACACACAATACCACATGTATATTAGTACCATATGCATAACATGTACACAACACAACCTACACAATGTGTGCACAACATCACATGTACACGACATCATCTGCACAACGTGTACACAACACCAAATGTATATTGCACCACCTGTACAGTGTGTGCACAATACGACATGTACACAACATCACATGCATGACATGTACTCAACACCACACGTGCACAACGCTACATGCATGTCATGTACATGACACCACCTCCACACAACACCATTTGTACAATATGTACACAAGGCCACATGCATACATCACCATATGTACAATCATGCACACAACACCAAATGTACTTATGTGTGTCATGCACACAACACCATATGTATATAGCACTGCATAGTCAACACGCACATAGCACCATATGTACACAACACCACATATCCAACATGCACACAACACCACACATCCAACATGCACACAATATGATATGTACACATCATCTCATATCTCACTTGTACATAGAACCATCTATACCTAGCATTGCATATGAAATATATACACAACACCATATATACAAAAAGCATACAACATCATATGTACACAATACTACATATGAAACATTACACATCACCATAGGTACAATCATCGAATATACACCATGCACAACATATACATAACAATATTAATGCACATCCATAGACCACACACTTATCCCACAAATGAACTGTGTTTCTAGTTTCTTTCCACTATCCATGCTTGTCCTAGCATGTCACAAATCACACTACTTCCACTTGGCTGATGTACCCCTCAGCTTTACCTGCCCATAACATAAACATAGGCATAGTGCAAGCATATAAAATTAAATCATATCCACATGATATTGACCTCATAGGTCTGTCAATGCTACTCTACCACTTGATTCCTCATAGCCAGAAACCTCTTCATGCCATTCACCTGCATAAGAAATCATTCCTCCATGAGAATGATCCTTGAAAACCCTCACACACACACACACACACACACATATATATCAACTTAAGACAATCATTATCCATGTTAACCCTTTTAGATAACAACATACATACATACATATATTCATATAAACATTAGCATAAAACAATCATGATCACATCATAATTACCAGATATCATAAGGTGTAGGTTAAGAGAACTTCCTTTATTCATTCACACCATGCACAACATTGAGAACAATAGTTCCCAACATAGCCAAGGCATCTAAAACCTTAGATCCATTCACTTTACCTTTCATGTTACCTTTCTCATGACTGTTATGCCATTATACATTTACCTCAATGGACCAACCAATCCAACTGACTTTCATATTCCACTAGTACAAAATGGCTAATTAGTTAGTAAAAAAATGACTAAATTTGCATATAAACGACTATTTTTTGGTCGGTGACCAATAGTAGCTAATTTACAGTATCTTATAACGTGATCAACTTTTGGTAGTTTTTAACTTATTCATTAACTGGTTATCTCAATTTTGTTGTCTAGTTGTATATTTGGTCATTAATTTAGTCACTGATTTAGTCATTAATTTAGTCATTGATTTCATCATTAATTTAGTCATTGATTTGGTCAATAATTTGATCATTGATTGGTCATTGCTTTAATATTTGATTTGTTCATCAATTGTTACAATTAATAACCAAATGTACAACAAAATATATTACTATATGATCACCCAACAAAACCAATTAATGACCAAATAAATATGACCAAAATGTTGGTCGTGTTATAAGATACTGTAAATTAACTACTAATAGTCATATATATGCAAATTTTAGTCATCGTTTGAAACCAATTAATGACCGAATAAATATGGCTAGATTTTAGTCATGTTATAAGATACTGTAAATTAGCTACTAATAGTTGTATATATGAAAAATTTAGTCGTCATTTGTAGTCACAATTTTATCATTTGCAGCAGTCATTTATTCATTATATAAATGAATAATTTAGTAGTTTATATTCATTTCATTTACTTTCATTAATAATCACTATAAATGACTCATTTTGTCGTATATTCATTTTATTTGTGTCCATAATTAATCAATATAAGCTACTATTTTAATAGTTTTAGATTTATTTTATGTGTTCATTGTTAATCAACATAAATCAATTAGTATAATTTTTCAACTAAATTTAAAAAAAATGTCATACAAATTACATGTTCATCTAATATGAAAACACAAAGTTACATATGTTTATTACAATACCAAGTAATATCAAGTGCAACTATAAATAATTTCAACCACATAAATTTTATTATATAAAATGTCAAGTATTACAATATGATTTTCCAACTTAATATTGGTTGGAGTACAATTTACAAATAAAATATTGTTGATCACATCAAAGCATTATCATTATATTGCCAAGGAATTGCAAGTGAATTCACCAGCTCTGAAAGCTTGACCATCAGTATTTATGTGTGTATTATGTGGGATATTGGCTCTACAGGTACCACTAGACCAGTACACTTCTCTCTCTTTGTCACTCTAGTGTTATTGTGCCCCTCTTTCTTCAATCCTTGCTTCTTACCATCAATACTGAGTCCATTTTCTGCAAAAAAAAAAAGAAAAAATTTTTGCAATGCAAAGTATCAAACATGAAAGTTGATGAACACTAGAATATAAACTAAAGTAGACTATAAAGGATTTATACAATATATACCTCAACATCAACAATATTTTTAATGTCATTTTTCCCCATAAAAGTAAGAAACTCGAACAAGTTTTCTTTAGTTGGGAAATAGTGGCCACTATGTGGCCAGATGACCTGTATAAACAAAGAAAATAATATGTCACAAATAAACACAACAGAGCTAGCAATTTCTACTAATAATGTCTCATGTTTCACTGTTGTAGTTGTATCATTTCCTCTAGTTATCTCTAAGTAGTGACACTTCAACAATAAAACTGGTTAGTAAAAATCTAATGGGTGGAGCAAAGTATTGCTAACACAAGATTACAACAAGAAACTAAAAAAGAATACGACAAGATTTTGTAAATTGTGATACTAACTGGGAATATAGCTTCAATATAGTAATCCTCAATTATCAACGTACTATTCCAAGTGAAAAGGAATCCAATTCCCATAAGCCAAAAAATTATGTATGCCCCTTGTTTTCCCTGTAATTAATTGAGAAATATTAGCACACACAATTTCCATTTAGAATCTCTAAAATGATTCTATAAATATTCAAAGTAAACTTGATGTTACTCATTCAATTTTATCTGATGCAAACAAAAATGAATATGCTAACTTGTTTTTGAGCTGGAGAGTTCTGTAATTCATCGTGTCCAAAATCATTGTTTATTTTTGTGACTATTTTTTTTTAATGATCAGGCAACAGGCCTATATTTGATCAAAAAACATATTTTTTCAGAATATATTCCATTTTTATAATTCAAAGATAGATTTCCTTCCAGTTTATGACGTTCAAACAAACTAGAATCATTTTCCTTTAACAAGTCACTGTTGTAATATACTACTAAACAGACAACTACGTAATGAAGTTATTAGTGGTGGAATACTAATAAATCACAAATACATGCAAGAAATAACACCATTATTTCCTAGACATTCCAAGTCTTTATCCTCTTGGTTGGAAATATTACTTCATGAAAACAACTTATTTGACAAAGAGAAATTTTCTAAAACTAACCAACACCAGTGCATACAACAACATTGAAATTTCTATTGGCATGCCCTCAAAATGTGTGGAAGTATTAAACAAGTGTAGTGCACTTCCCTGTAAGGTTAAAGTTTGGCAATGGAATATGGTGTCCCTTAGTCTAATTAGGTTTTAACTTGTCTTTTATAACTTAGAGAGAATGGGAATCCAATATAGAACAATGGCAGAAAGCTTTTATTCATTCACACTTACCTAGATCCTAAATAAGAATTGAAGCGTTATACAAATCCAAGAATGTCTCACATTCCACTGGGAAACAAAATTTCTAGCTTTTGATTGTAACCCTTGAGGCTTTCTCAAATTTGTAAGCAAGTAACATCATAAATATTTTTCCTTAGTTCTGAAACCTTCTTCTGTGTGGAGCTTGAGAAAATATGTGCATAGACATATCAAAATATAGCATGTTGTGGAGTACATTTACATGAAACCAATAATTCAAAATTTTATATTCTATCAAGATTGAGGCATGTGTTAAATGTCCATTATTTGCATCTCTGCACAATGGTGTCATTAATAATTTGAAGGTTCTTGGCTTGCTAGTATGATCTAATTATTTCTTTGTGCAAGATTTTTTTTCACTCCTATTTTTAAAATTTTAATGTTTATGAACAATATATAGATACAATGGATGCTTCGAATAATAAAAGAGGAAATTATTTTCCCATAAATATAATTCAAGTATTTGCATATGGTGTAAATTCAGTAGTTCTATTGGTGGTACTTAGGGTCAACCTAAACGGTTATTCCGCATGCATCAAAATAAGTACAAAGTGATAATAGGAAGGACTCATGTGAACTTTTCTAATCGTACATGTTAAATATGAAAGTGTTAACGTTGTTGTGCTCAATTTCTTATTGGGGTACCTATCAGCTGACAAAGTTTGTACAAATGTTTGAAATGATACTAAATAAGTTGGACCTGAGGGAATAAAGAATGAAAGCACAAGACTATACTTGACTGAGATCTACAGGTGATATATATATATATATATACATAGTCACGGGCCCAATTCTTGCAATGACCTCTCCTAGAGTCTTACACCATAACTACTTTCCCATGTTAAATCATCGTTTTGCATCATTAGCAAGCCTTCTTTAGACAATCCATTAGCCTCTGGCTTAAATTATCTAGAAATATGATGGAATGATATATTCAAGGATTGTGCCTTGATTGTCTTCAACTACTCCAGAATGGGTTGCGAAAACAATTCTTCCATCCCAAAGCTCTATTCAACCAATTGATAACCAAGGAATCCTCAAAGACCTATAATTCAGTCACCTCTCCTCTACTGCTACTATTAACAAAAATATTAGTGCCTTTATTTCATCACAAATGTTAGAGCCTGTACCAATAAATGCTTTAATTTTTGAGGATATGAGTATAATAGAATCACTATGGTATAGGATACCTCCTGCAACATATTCTTCTTGTTGACCTTGACTGGCACTATTTAAAATTGAAATAACAACATTCCCACTCTTAACAATAGAAAGATGGATCAATGTCCTTTCTTTACCAGTGTTAGGGAATTTTTACTTTGAAAGCTTAGTCATGAATTGGAGACACACTAAAACGATGGCTAAACCTTACCTTGAAAGATTTCAAAGTTTCTAGCAAGACAAATGCATCAAAACACGATAAGACGCAATGCCTTACAACCCTTTAAGTCTTTATTCGAAACCCAGTATTTAAAAATTGAACACGATATCACTGATAGGTATATATGCATCTATTCACTTAGTATTTTGAAGCTTTTTTAACTTCTAGAGCTTCTTCCACTACGATGTTTCTCCTCATGAATTATCTACAAATATAGATTTATATACTAGCCTTAGAGTATATACCCCTATGGTAGGATTCTTTGACCGGACAAAAGAATCCTCCTCTGTAAGCCTGATGTAATTCTTCTAAAGTTGTACTATATATTCCCTACATTATTCTGCTTTCCTCTATGATAATTTTAACTCTACCTCAATTTTCTATCCCTCGTTCCAAATAGGTTTTGGAATTGTATCTGTTGTTGTGCCAAGTAATGAATTTTCTAGTTCCAAATAAGTGTGGAAATTGGATTTGCTGCCTGTGCCAAGTAATGGATTCCCTGGTTCTACAATGTGACGATCAACAAGATAACCTATCTAATCCAATCTTCCATTGATAGTGGTTTTATATAATTACGAATAATCACTTTTCTGTGTATGAATTTCTTATATATCAACCTCTATAGACTCTTGGTTTTCTAAGCCTTACTAAAGGAATGTATGTTTTCTAAACCCCAATCCACCAACTTCCTTTGGTTTAGATAATGGTTGCCACTTACTAAAGGGATTCCCTCTTTTTCTCTCCAACATTTCACAAAAATATGAAACATTTCTTCCTAATGAGGGTAATAATGGAAAAAAAGGTAATTAAATTTGGTTTGTAGTGACAAAACATTGGAATTCTCCAGATAGGTAGAACACCATTGAGAACTTGATATGGTAGGGTGCAGAAAAAAACCTCTCGATCCCTTGGAACAGTGACAGAGCCTCCAAAACCTAGTTTCACTAACAGCTATGATGCAGAGGGCACAATTAATGGAAAATAAGAATTCACAAGGTACTCCAAAAGCATGCAATAGCTTCATATGTCTCTAAAAACCAAGGTGCATGCTCTTGCTTGTCATTTTCGATATCTTTGTCTTTTTCTGTTTCCATTCCTTGCTATGAGATAATGGTACTATCCAGAGTAAATGAACTGTTGCCTCAAAAGTAGTAAAAAAGGCTTTTAATTATACCATGATCATAGAAATAATTCACTATTGTTGTATTACATTCTTGGTTGTTGTACTAAGCAATCCTATATCATCATGATGTCAATTGTGAACTACAAAAACCTTCACAAGAGTCACATAAGATGATCACATTGCAGACACAACCTTATTCATATTGTCAAAGTATAAGAGATTAAGTGACATCCTTTTAACTTTTTGGGCTTGATATGTTTCTCCTACACTTACAGAGCCTCCAATGTCATCGTCTGATGCATATACATGTCACCCAAGATGACCAAGACACATTCTTGAAATCCATTTGATACCATGGTCTATTTTTGTCTCGTTTGTATAAAAAAAATATATTAGGGTTCGATTGAACAATGAGAAGAAAGCCCATTCCTCATAGACACTGGGTTCACATGCTGAACAACTGAAACTGTGTTAGTGTCATTGCCAACTTTTGTACCTACTAAATTTGGTGCCATATTTTCAATTGCAGGTCCTTTTCAACCTCTTTATTCACATCTACTTTTGAATCACTAACAAGAGATTTCTACCAAACTATTTCTTTGTACACCATCCTTACATGGGTTAATATGTCTGCATCCCTAGAACCAATTTCAGGCATCATTGTTGTTGTGCTTTTCAGTAAATGTGTTGAAAAGGATAAAATACCATCTAGAATTGAAAGGCATCTAAAAGTTCATATGTGTTGTGCTACCTCAATATCTGCCAGCTTTGTTCTAGCCAACAAATCCATGAATTCATTTCCATGTTTCATGTTTTCTCTCAAATTAGTACAAACAACCCTTGTAAGAGGAGATGAGTGTTGTGGTGAAAATTTATTAAATGCAACAACAATATTCTAGCCACCTTGAAATGAAAATGGTAAGAGGAATAAATCAAATAGTTGCAACATAGCTTCTATACCCTTTTTATCAATAAACACCCATGTATATATATTATGAAGATTATTCTCTAAGCAACATGTAGCATTGCTTATACAATCTGGGAGAAATCATTCCTGTTTGAAGACAATTTTTCAGCATAAGTATCAACCCCTAACTCAGATGTCACCCTTGGTCATTCATATCCATCCATTGAACTAATTGTTTGTTGTTATAAATTAGTCTCCATGGGAACAAACATAGAAGAGGTAGAAATTTTTTGCGATAGGGAATACACTTCAGCACCAAATCCAAGTTTTGCAATAGTATTTAATATTTCAATCAATACATCCACCCCATGCCCCCTCAAATAAGGATCATGTTGTATCATCTCATCCAAGGAAGATGATAAGGACCTAAGAGTGTCACCTGGAAAAGCCCGTAAGTAGGCTTTTGATGTAAAAAAAATCACAAAAGATCTTAGAGAACCACAATCATTAATAGCTTGAAGTATGAGGTTATTAATTCACAAAGCATCTAAGAATTGTGGTATACAACCTACTACATCTACAAAAGGGAGGACACCAACCATGATGACATCCAAAAAAGCATTAGGCTGACCAACAACATCTAGAGCAGAATAGCAAGTTGGATTTTTGTAAATAAGATCACTTGTGACAATAATTTCAAGTGAAAATACCCCAACACCAAATTCCTTTGATCTTTTTAATATAGTGCGCAAGCAAAATGGCAAAGAACTCTCTTAAGATATTATAGTCGTATAGTATTTCCAAGAGCAAATGTGCCAAGAGATGGAGCCCAAGGCAAAGCATTCATAATAATTCTTCTATGATAAGGAACCAATGTGTCAGGCTGAGAAATTTGCATTGCCTCTGACCTAGAAGAATGTTTCAGAGGAAACTTGCCCTTGGAACCTAATTTTTATTCTCCACTCTGCTACCTTTCTCCTCAAAATGGCAGACTTCAAACGTGCTATGGTGTTATCCAAGGCTACTAAACACCTAAAGGAGGTTTCAGCAGGATTACTGTTGTCCATAAAAGGCTCAAGAACATGCACAATAGTTGTTACCAAGTGTATATGTTGTGGATCCAAATCTTTGAGAAGAGGGAGAAAAGTTGGCATTAAACCCACATCCCATAATGCAGTGCAGCCAAAAGAAGAAGAAACTAGAATTGTTACAAGAGAAAGCAGTGTTTCTGATAAATATATCGAACAATAGGATGATTCACTGGAAGCTTATTTCCATTGAGCTCAAGGGGATATTGGATATTGTTGATGCAATATTTAGTATAGTTGAGAAGAGCAATATTATTACAAAGGCTTACCAAAACTCCACTCCCAGTCCTTCTAAAATGGAGCTAACATTCCAATGTTTATTTTCATTATATCTATTTGTGGATTGACCAACTCCATAATTGAATATTGATTAGAGCCGAGAAGGTAATTCTCTTGATACAAGCACTACCAATCCATCTAATATCAATTAGTTTCATCTCACATGTATCGCCAAAAGAGGATGCATTCCTTGTTGAATGTGAGAGCAAGAAGGTGGCACAGCTATTGAAGGCAGTCACCCTACGTCTCCAACTCCAAATGGAGTGCATGCCAGATCCCAAATTTTCTTTCATGTTGCACCTAGCCAATCCCACAATTGCTTTCCATGCTAACCAACTACTCTAGGAAATTTAAATAAGTGATATTGAGACCTGGAATTTGGTGTGCTAAATTTTCTTAACCCTAGCAACTGGAAAATTTAGTTTCTAGTAAATTTCCTTGCTATAAATTAGTTAAAATTTCATCTTACTAAATAAAAAGCACTGTTGTAATTTAGCAGGGAAATAAAATAAAATCAGCGGTATAAAATTGTACACCAAACCCACACATGCATACACAGAAAATCTGCACCTCAAAATTTGGTGTTCATTAAATAATATCTTATCGTACAAGGGTTTCCTTACTGGAAACATGGTCCTTTCTGGAAAATTACAATCTCCAACAACTATAGTAATTTTATGGGCACCTGTGCAGGTTGTACTACCCAAATTCTCCTAAGCAACCACATGACGTACCATCTACTCAACTTGCAGTGCAGCCTTTCTGTCACCTGTGTGGTTGTTTGCACCCCTCCCCACAGCACATGCAACAATTTAGTGCTTCTTGTGGAACACGTGACTACTCTGCTCACTTTTCACAACACATGCGGCCCTACTGCAGCACACATGACTGTTTTGAACCCTCCACACTACTCACGCTTCTCTGTCAATATGAGTATGGTTGCACTGTGCCACTATTGTTGGATGATCTATAGACTTCTGATGTACAACGTTATTGGGAATGATCCTTGCTACATAAATCACTCTTCTGCACTGCATATTTCAGACCATATGCACTTGGATGAAATTCCCTTTTCATCTAATCACATATCTAGATTCTAGACACTCAAATCTGTTTAGAAGTACCTGTTCGGTGCTACTATCATAAATAGGGGGAGGATGAAGGAGATGATATCACACAAAGCAAAATCCCCTCGCACTTTCCCCACTTGTTGACATCCTACAGGCCAAAACAGAACCTGCCATGGAGCATGATCCTCTAGACCCCTTGACACTCATATGGTAGCCAAAATAGACACTTGAGTGGGAAGCTTGATCAAACAAATACCCCTTACATCCTTGGGGATAGCAACACATCCCAAGGGGCAAATGGAAGACCCTTTTGTTTGATTGAGACAATGGTTACAATCTCAAAATCTGCTCTACTATTGATATCGGGCCTTGCTATGCAACCAACAAGACACATAATATATTTGAAAGTCTAATAGGATTGTACAACCATGGTCAACGTCGTCATAAAGGGAAGGTCTCGATGATGCTAAACAGGAAGTTTCCTTTGTAGTTGCTGAAGTTACATTTTCTACATCGATATTGGCAAAATATCTAGACTAAAGGGAATACGCAAATATCTAACAACCATCCAGGGTGGAGTAAATGTCCAAGCTGAGGGATTCTAGTTAGTAAGAGTGTCCAACCCCACCAAGGAAAAATAGTTTTTTAGTCACTAAACACATCACTTGATGCCAGGTTGATTATATCTAAACAAGCGCGAGAATCATCAACTTAACTTATCTAAGCACTATTTGGTATATAAAAGCTAATGTATTAGTGAAAAATGTGTTCTCCATAGTCACACATCTAGGTCCAAACTCCATAAGATTCAACATATGAATAATGAAACTCTAATCCACTCAGTCAAAAGCTTTGTCAAATGCAATTTCAAAGAAAAGGGGTTGCTGACTAGTTTTTGTGCACATTTGAAGGTTTTACATGTTGAAAACATGGTACTGAGATTACTTGTTTGTACACAAAACTTGTGTTATCATTATAAAACCTTCCATGGAATTTCCTAGATCCTTAGAGTCTCTATTTTAGCCATGATCTTATGTGCCACACTAGGCAATGTAATTGAATGCCAATCATCAATTGTGTTTGTGGCTGCTTTTTTGGGAATGTGTTTGCCAAATGACAAAAATTGTCACTAATCATGGCTCATGGCCTTGTAAAATTCACAGAGAATTCAATCTAGATTCTATACCCAAAGACTTGTCATTATTCATGTAGCTAAGTGCTACAAACTCCTCCTCTTTTTATAATTCATCATTCTTCAACCTGCTCTAGTCACCAATAAAAACCTTATGAGGATTGACCCTAAAATAAGCATTTCTTGCAGCCACTACATGATCCATCATGGTATAAGGAGAAAATTATTTTGAAATTTCAATTTGAACATAATGTCAATTGGAGTGCCAAAAAAAGAACCATTTGCATGGAGTAATCCAAGATCCTGTTCATTGCCACTTTTCTTTTCAAAAATTCAAAATAGAATTTTGAGCCCTCATATCCCTTATGAATCCACTGTAGCCTAAAAAAAAATTAGACACCCTTGGCAATATATTGCCCTCTTCTTCACCTCCCTCTGAACCATTATGTCCTACCATGCACCTCGCTATAGAGGGAAACATTATGGAGTTCCGCTTCAATAACAACGCACACCTACTAAAGTCTACCTTGCTATAAATCCTTTCTGCCTTTTGTGGGCCATCATCCTACCCCAACCTCTCATGGATTTCACAATACAACATCTTTGGTTATAGCTTATGATCCAAGTAGATTGAATGCATTTTTTACTATTTCTCTAATGGAAGTATGCAATGTCCCTAGGTAATTTTTGGCCTTCGCGTTCAATATTTACCTTGGATTTTCCAATCATGAAAATAATCATAACAACAGTGCTCATTTATCAACTCATATAGTGGTAAGTACCCTTCTATATAATTCAATAATGATATAAGAGATATTTAACAGTCATATGTTTCTTCAAAAAACCACCACAAGTTAGGGCTAATTGCCTAAGGAACAGTAGACCTATACAACCAATAATACACCAATATAATTCTGACCGTAATGTCAATATTCAATAGATCAGTATACCAACTATAACCCACACTAGCACTATCCAAGTTTAGTTGGTAAAATACTAATTAAAAACTCACTATCTAATTGTGTTGCCTCCAAAATTGTTTGTTTTTAGGAAGAGTTTGTGACAACCCTTTCTTAATGGAGTTTCAATTTTTCGTTGGAGTAGTCTCTTAACCTGAACAAATGGCTGGCTAGATCTTATGACAGTCCCCTTCTGATCCAAATTTCACCTACGGTTGGAGAGTTGATCTTGTTTCTACACCACGTCAACAAACTATAGGTTTTGGAGGCTTGCTTGGGATGTTTAGTAATTGTTGGCCTGTAATTGTTGGGGAGTGGTTTCAAAGCTTCATGTGATCATAGGCCCCTGAAAGAGATATCTTCTGCAGCCCTAAATACACTCAGGATGAAGGCCACATTTAGGTGATGCTCTAAATGCTTCAAACTAGCCCCTAAAAACCACCTAGTAACCTACTAATCTCCTGTTTGGTTGAGAAAAACCTTGCTACCTCCTCTTTGGATTTAGTGCCTTAGAGAGGACCCCTCGTAGCCTTACCTTTCCTTATCCAATGGTTCTTAGCTTGGGTGCACCATACACAGATCACAGAGAGAAGATATTGTTGCCTAGAAAAACTAATGGTGGCCAGGCATCCCACAGAAAGACCTCTGTTGTCTTCAACATGACTTATTGACCAAGAATAACCACAGAGAATGTGTTTCCCTGCTTTCCAAAATGAATCATACATGCTCCAAAATATTATGTTGTAAGAGGTGTAATGAGTGGTTATTGTATGGCATGTTGCAATTTTGAATCTATCTTTCAAATCCATTAATATTAATCTCTGTTTTAATCCTTAATTTTTTTTGTTTCTTGTGTTCATTGGAATAATGCTCTATTTGGGAGGAAATAGATGGTTCGAGAAGCATGTAGAACTGTGGGATGTATTTGTCTAACAATCCATTCCTACTTATAGAAGTGACACAGTTAGGAAACGTTTCATGAGATGAACACTTTGTTGAATTTGGAAGAAATTTATGTATTTACTATTTAGATCAAGTTTAACTATGTAATTGTTGCCAACATTGCCATTTTTAGGTAAGATGTGGGCAGTCTTTAAGTTGGGGTCAAGGAGTGTTAACTGTTATTTGTTTTGTAGGCAAGCAACTCTTATTTGACTAATTTTTGGCTCCTGGATGTAACAACTGTAATTCTTAATGAAATATATGTGCCATTTGGCCCTAAAAAATTGTTTTTTAATTGCATGCCCCCTATTTATATATATTTAACAACAAATGTTGTTGTACTAGTTACTATGTAAGTGAAATCCTCATTCAATGGTTTGATAAAAAAGGTATGTATTCATGATCCTTTTTCTTTTCTTCACTTCTGCGTTATATTTTATCATCGTTTGAAGTGATAAACAATTTTAAACTTGTTGGAAAAAAAAAGTCTACAAAAAAATAAAATTGGGTTTTGACCCTATGGGGATTTGACCCCAATTGTAGATTAATCATTTGTATTATCATTAGCTTTACGCATCTACTCTCAATGATGGGATGGTTTTTTTTATTATATATTAATTTCCCTAGCTTCTCTACCCATAGATCCAACACTTAAAAGTTCCTCTACATTTGTGGGTGGCCCCAAAGGGGTGGTTTAGCTTATTATTTTCCACATCTTACTGCATTTCTCAGATCTATAGGTGCATAATAGCAAGTTACTTTATCATCTACAACCATTTACTAAATTCTATAGCAAGTTATTCACCTCCCAATTTGTAAGGGCTCCTATCACTCAACTTGGTGCTATTCTAAGAGTTATGTCTAGTATTTTGAGTGTCTTTATGCTTGCTGATTTGCATTTTTCTACAGTCATATTTCATTTCTAGATTTACTCTCATGAAGACCTTGACAAGTCCACTATTTTGGGTTGTTAAACAACCAAAAGAGTTAGACAAGACCCACCCACTTATGATGCAATTCCAAACCAATCCATTTGAAACTAGGTAACCCATATAGCACAAAAATGCATAAAAACCAAAAACAAAATAACATAAAAATGCACCCCTCTCTTAAAGCCTAATCCTCAAAATTATGAATTTCGAATTGGATCTGCAATCGCCAGAAAAACACCAGAATGTATCAAACCAATGGAAGGCTTTAACTCTAGCCTTTCTCATAGTTGTAACTAGCATGGAAGTTGGGTTCAAGCCCATGGGTCAAAATTGGCACAAATGCAATAGTTGTGATTAGGGACAATGTATTTCTGCTAGAGGCACTTATTGTTAAAATTCTAGAGACACATCAATGCACACTTAATAGAAATGTTGTTGTCAATTGAATGAAAATTTGGATATAGGGATGGGTCCAAGCACAGGATTTGGGACATGAAAGAAGGCAAGGCCCACATTCATTTAAGTGATTCCAATGATGAAATTGCTTGGTCCTATAACACCACAAGTGGACATTATTTAACTAATTTGGGGCATTTTCTTGCAATGCAAAACCTAGAAACATCAACAAATAAATGGTGGTTCAAGAAGCTGTGGATGAAGGGAATTTCGTCCTAATTTTATTTCTACTAATTACTCAGCCCGAAAATATTGGGTTGACCGTAGAAAAAATAATAAACCAATTCCATATAATCTACCAACTGTGGGAAGAAAAAATATGGCACCTATCATAGGAAGCTTGCCCATTCCAATGAGGAATGTCAAACATTTAGGCCAAAAGAGCTCCAAAAGGAAAAATACTTCCTTTATAAGAATTATTGAGAGGTTGAAGACTTAGAGGTTTATGTCAACAATCCTAGCTACATTGACCCACACTTGATGCTAATGCACAAAGATAGCCTTGCCAACAACAAGGAAACTTATTGTACATAGAACTGTCAAATCAAGCACAAACTAGCATATACGGTCATTGATAATGGCAACAAAAATAACCTTTTCTTGCTTCAATTGGAAAAGGAACTTAAGTTACCAACCCCAACTCATCCCAACTCACATTACCTTGGATGGTTCAAAGATGCACATTAGATTGTGCTAATTAGTTGAAAATAGATCAAATTGTTACTAAAAGATGGCAATATTTTGCCCAATATCTCATATGTTCTTACAAAAAAAGATGAGAAGACTTATGAAAATAAGATGATGATAATAAGTTTAACTAATTTCATAAGTGTAAGTAATATAAGTGGCATTTTAAAAATTAAAGGAAGAATATAAAAGAGGAATGGCACAAATGTAGATATATTGTAGTACATAAAATAAAAAATATAATGAAGTCAATTGACGAAGAAATCAATGGAGTCATTGGTGGTTGTTTATCTCCTAAACATGGGAGTTACAATTAGATGTTCACAAATACACAGTGATACATTCCCACTTGCCACTTGTCACCTAGTATTATTCTTACCTCTTCCTCCTTTCTTACAAGGAATTTTTCCCTAAATTAGAAAAATGGAAACCAGTATGTCTTCCCTCACAAGGAAGCCACGTGGTTTCCATTGAAATGTGTGGCTGTGATATTTCATTGGGTGATGAATAAGGAAGAACACTAGGACCTATCACCATGGATTTCTTGGAATTCTACATGAGTTTTCAAGAGAATGGGAATTCCTACATGCTCAAAGGTTCCAAAGCAACCATTAGAGAAATAATCAACTACCATTGTATGGGAAAGCTTCTGAAAAAGGGCCATTGTTTGAAAATGGGGTATATGTGAAATGTGAGGGAAGACATATTGGTTTCTATTTTTATAATTGACTAAGTGAAAGACTCAACTATTTTCTATACTTCCTCATGGCTGACATGCGATGGGTGTTTGTCATGGGACCATTGGGTCCATCAAAGAGGTTAGACAAATTTTAGCCAAAGATAATCAGTGTACCAAAATAATTTTTTTAAGAGGGGCCATAAGTAATGGTATGAGCTGGTCCATAAGGAAGGAAAAATTAATTACTATAAAGTGAAACCAAAAAAATCAATGTTGCACAAGGATTTTGTTGAGCTAGGTCTCTTGTAGTTGTATTGGCAGGCATAGTTCCATTTTAAATATGGGCTATTGAAACCTCACCAAGACCCTTTCAAAATCATTATGTCCAAAGGATTGTTGGAACTAGACATAGCAGAGGAATGTGGTTATCCAAAAGAAGACATCCTAGATTCATAAGGAGATCAACTATTAGCTTCTAACCCCAGCATTACTATAGATATTGAGAAATCCAGCACTACAATTATATGGATCTATGTTAATGACGAGGCATCTATTTCATATTTCAAAGAAAATTCAAGTAATAAATGATTGCTATAAATACCACTGCATAGATTTAGAAGCCTTTGATGATGAAGGCCTTACTTTCCATCTTTTCACCAATGTATAGATCACCTGCAGTGCTAAGGCTATGATGATAGGCATGTGCAACATTTTTCTCACTTTTGACTAGACAAACAATCATGAAGTGGATATGATGAAGCCCTAAACACATCCAATCATAATCTATTTGGAGATGCTTTGAAACTTGAACACACTTCTCAGGTTAGAGAAGTGTATTTTGATCAGCAGAAAGTGAGATAAGATACGATAAGATAATTTAATATATCCAAAAAATGACAATAAATAGGTCAACGAGACTAAAAGGTACAACTAGTACAAGTACAATGTGGGAGTGCAAATGCAACTCCTAGAAAATGCCAAAGGTAAATCTAGGGTAAAATGAAGCAAAGAAGAATACAATAATAGGACATAATTATAAACATCTATATAAACAGATCATGTAGAAGGCTAAGTGATGGTAATAAAGCTATGGGCATTCCTGGAAACACATTTGGCAGCTCAAAATTGCATTTTGAGTTTGATCAAAACATAAATATAACACCTACGCTGCATTTTGATGTCGATGATGAGTGTGGTAGAGATAAAGAGAGGTCTATTCCTAAGACATATTGTGAAGTGAAAACAATGGGATGCTTAATTCTAGCTAGTACTCATTTTGAGGCAGTGTTAATGACCACCCTATTGAAGAAGAAAAAGAAAAATTCCCTACAATTTTTTCAGCCTGCTTAGCTGGATTTCTACACTTGGACATTTCTCTTCATTTGATTCACCCTTGAAAACAATCCGTATTTCCAAATGATTGATAGTGTGAGAAAAGGTCCTGAATGTAGAGGAGTAATATCACCAGGAGATTAGGAAACAAATTTCTACCAATATTGCAATCACTCAAGAAGACTTAGCATGTGATGATAGGGGTATCATGCCAATGAATTTTTTATACACTGGAAAATTGAAATTCAACCAACATATGACAAAATATTGAGTGCAGATGGAGATAACGGAAAAAAATGTAGTTCTAGTTTCTTTGAGAATGAGAGTAATAATAAACTCATTAATGAAGGGAAATCTTGAAGATCCCCTAAGTTTCAAGAGACCAACACTCCAATATGTGATTTTGAATATGGTAGAAACCTTGGTACCCATAATGATGTGCATCTCCAATCAACATTACCTATTAAGTTCAAACAGAATAGTGCGAGATCCTATATTTTTTTCTTTGAAATCCATCCTACATATGACATGGATTCTAATGAGAAAGAAAAGAATGTTGATCATATCAAGTTGTTTTGTGAACCATATGAGACAAAGGAATAAAGGTCAATTCCATTTGTTGAAGGCATCCTTATTGAAGATGAATAGTCTTGTCATATTGGAAGAAATAACCAATATCTAGGAATATAAGAGGACATCCGCAAACCCATAATTGATTTACATAGTGAGCAGAATCATTTCCAGGTTTTTATCTTATTGTTCATAGTTATGATAATTGATCTTCAAAGGAGGTTTTTCTCTTAACTACAAATTATATTTGGGTAGATTTAATTTCCCATACAAATAACCCCTTGTCAACAACACTGATGTTCATGGCCAGGATAAAAATGTTCCTCTGTTTGATCCAGAAACGTTGGAACTAAAGTCTTAGTATTTCATTCGACCATAATGACCCAAGGAGACCAGATCTTTATAATAATGGAGAGCCAGATATGGATCTCTCTCCCAACTCAAGGTAGAATCTCAAAGGGCCCAAAATATACCCTTTACACCAAATTATTTTGTGGGTTGTTCCCTAGTATTAGAAATAAGTTAGAGTTTCTTCTATTTCCTCCTCAGGGCATTTTATACAAATTGGTTCCAAGATTGAAGCCAAGTTACATAAGACCATTCAATTATTTTATATGAAGGAAATTTCATCCTCATTTTCTTTCTACTAATTACTCAGCCCAAAAATATTGGGTAGAACAAAGGAGAAACCAATTCCATATCCTCTACCCATTGTGGGAAGAAGAAATATGACACCTATCATAGGAATCTTGCACATTCCAATGAGGAATGTCAAACATTTAGGGCAAAAGAGCTCCAAAAGGAAAAATACTTCCCTTATAAGAATTATTGAGAGGTTGGAGACTTAGAGGTTGATTTCAACAATCGCAGCTATATTGACCCGCACTTGATGCTAATGCCCAAAGATAGCCTTTCTAGCAACAAGAAAGCTCTTTTTACATAGAACTATCAAATCAAGCACAAACTAGAATATATGGTCATTGATAATGGCAACCAAAATAAAATTTTCTTGCTTCAATTGGAAAAGGAACTTAAGTTACCAACCTCAACTCATCCCAACTCACATTACCTTGGATGGGTCAAATATGCACATTAGCTTGTGCTAATCAGTTGACAATAGACCAAATTGTTACTAAAAGATGGCAAGATTTTGCCCAATATCTCATGTATTCTTACAAACAAAGATGAGAAGACTTATGAAAATAAGATGATGATAACAAGTGTAACTAATTGCATAAGTGTAAGTAATATAAGTGGAATTTTAAAAATATAAGGATGACTACAAAAGAGGAATGCCACAAATGCAGATATATTGTAGTACATAAAATCCAAAATATAATGAAGTCAATTTTTGGAGAAATCAATGGGGTCATTGGTAGTTGTTTGTCTCCTAAACATGAGAGTTGCAATTAAATGTTTACAAATACACCGTGATACATTCCCACTTGCCACTTGTCACCTAATATTATTCTCACCTCTTCCTCCTTGCTTACAACGAATTGTACCCTAAATTGCAAAATGGAAGCCACATGTTTGACATTGAAATGGGCGGCTGTGATATATCTTTGGGTGATGAATGTGTAAGAACAGTAGGACCTATCACATGGATTTCTTGGAATTCTACATGATTTTTCAAGAGAATGGGAATTCCTACATGCTCAAAGGTTCCAAAGAAACCATTAGAGAAATAATCAACTACCATTGTATGGAAAAGCTTCTGAGAAAGGGCCATTGTTTGAAAATGGGGGATATGTGAAATGTGAGGGAAGACATATTTGTTTCCATTTTTCTAATTGACTAGGTGAAAGACTTAACTATTTTTTGTACTTCCTCATGGATGACATACTACAGCTGTTTTTAATGGGATCATTCGGTCCATTAAAGATTTTAACCAAATTTTAGCCAAACATAATCAGTGTACCAAAATAATTTTGTTAAGAGGGGCCACAAGTAATGGTATGAGCTGGTCCACAAAAATAGAAAAATTAGTTACTATAAAGTGACACCACAATAATCAATGTTGCACAAGGATTTTAGTCATTGATATCTCTATAATTTATTAGAATAGGATTGATTATCCCTTCTGTGTTCCGTATTACACATATGAAATGAAAATTCTTTGGATGCCTTTTAAGAAGTTTGTGGGAAACGATCTAGCTTAGTAGTCAAGCAGGTAGGTAGAGCCCTCTTCCATGGCCTCGAAAGGGAAGGAGAAGTTTCCATAATCATGGTCACACCGAACAAAAATATTTGGCAGGAAATGAGAAATTCAAATCCTAGCAAAAAGTAGCCAGCCAGTAACAAAAAAAGCAAGTAACGATGCCGTAATGAAAATCCAACAAGCAATAATTGCATAATATTAGCTTATCCCCCCTTTATGTTGTCTCACTTTCAGGCGATCATTCAATACTGTAAGAATTCAACTCCTCTATCTATCAAGCAATTATCATCTCTTGTGAGATTATATTTGGAGATGGATTACCGAGAAAAGAAGTGGGAAAGAGTCGTTCCCAATTCATTCTTCTTCCCATGATGTTCCTACTATTAATTAAAGAGGAAAGTAAGGGCCTTGACTCGAGTAATAAACCTATCCCTATTATGAAGTCGAGTAGTGCTCTCTCCCCGAGGGATATCCTGGAGGTCATTGTAGCACTCGGCCTATTGATGGGTGTAGGGAGGTGCAGTATTACAGAAGTGCAATAAGGTGAAACAATAGTGCTTGGAGATGTATATTGGGTCAAGTTGATGACAGGATTGGATCATCTTGTTGATGCCAAGTAGATGACATTATGTGGTGGTGAAGTGTCATATTAGGAGCAGATTTAGCAATTATTGGATTGGGTGCCATAGGTCTATTGGAGGGTAGTGTGTTGGCTACCCAAAGTAGTCCTAAACAAGCTATCTTGAAGAATGAAGAGCAGTTGAAGGTCAGGTGAAGATAGGTGTCGAAGTGCAAGACTTTGATGGAAAAAATTTGTTTCTAGCTAGGCAATTTGGAGCTCGAGAATTGGCCAACCTAGAGAGCTGATTAGATCAACCCATGTACACTCTACAGATGGACGTGTAGCAGTGTTGGTTGGCATCGCTCCTGGAGTATCAATGTGTAGATACCTTGATGGACTAAGGCACTATTAGTGAGTAGTACGAAAGCTAAGGATAGGTCCAGGACAAGATATGACATTGAGTTTGTCATTGTATCTTGTATACCATAGGCTATTGTATTATTCATATTTGGCTTCATATAATGAAGATTGGTGATTATCAATTTTTTTTAAAACTACGATATATTTTGCATATGTGGTTTACTGCTTTATATTTCCGTTGTGCAAAGTAGCTTAGTGGTTGAGATTCTTGGTTTGGTAGCTTTATTGATTTAAGACTCTAACCCAGACCCAAGATCGTGGAAATTCAAGAATCACTAGGGGAAATAATTAGCTGAGAAACAGGTACAAAATCTAACAGTCTAGCTATAGATTCATATTGCTTGTTAGTGACAACACTGGTAGTGATCCAACCTTTTTTTGGTTAAGCAACATACTATGGTAGAGTATTTATTTGTAGAATATTGTCTTGCATTAGATTTCATGAACCCTTAACTCTTCATGGTTCTGATTTTTTCCCTTAGTCGGGAAGCCATACAATAAAAAAAAAAAAAAAAAAAAAAAAAAAAAAAAAAAAAAAAACTGATAGAGGAATATTTTCAAATTAAATTGTGCGAGATTGACAAGCTATTAAAGGAGAACATAGTGAATGGTCACAAGACAAACAAAGAGATAATGGCAGTTTCAATTTTCAATTCATACATTCTTGAAATTGTTAATTCTTTGGGATGTAAAATACAGTTCTCTTCTACATCACGAATGGTTAAATGTGTACAACCAAATCATGTTGTTCAAGCAAACGACCCAATTAATATGTCGAAACACTGCCAAATGGGTTTTACTCTACAGAGAACATGACAACAAGGTTAACGGGAAATTGATAATATTAGAGGCCCGTTTGTCATTATAGACATTTTTTGTTCGCAAAACTCTGGGAAATTATATCTGCAATATGATAATTGAAGCTGCTATGGCAATTCCACATGTATCAAATTTTTTTGAAGGTCAAACTTAAAAGCCTAATGATGTGCATGCATGTAGTGAGTATCATGATGTGATGAAATGTGATCTAGAGAAATTCCCATTCATACACCTTGTCTGTATTTGTTGTTGATTACTCAGATACAACTAACACTTCACCCTTTTTCTCTTTGAGCAGATTTTGATCAACAACCACTGTGCCATTGTCATGTGTAGCTAGTTGAGATGCCAACCTACTCTCATGCATTCCATTGATTTTTCTCTTCCCAGCATGCAAACTAGCTTTTTCTTTTCCAATGATAGAATTGGAAAATAAGCCATATCTTTGTTTATCTCAACATCAGGTGAACTTGACAACTCAAATGGGGAATCAGAAGCCACAACAGTCCCATTATCAGGATGGAGAACATTTCCAAGATCTTTCTTATCTCCAACTACAAAATTAACAAAATTATTGTTGCAGCTTTGTCTAGAATTATCGCTTGTTGATTCAAATTGTTTATTCTTCACATTTCTAAGTTTTGAATCTGATTTAATGCCATCCTCACTTCATATTGAGCTATTCAATGTTCATACAAGAAAATTATTGTTATCAAACTTCATATCTTCTACTACTATCTTTACTACTCCAACATCCTTTGTAGAAAACTCTATAACTGGCCTAAAAGTTTATGCTTTTCCTTCATATCCCTCATTCGAGCTTTGCAAAGATGAAAACATATCAACAATGATCAATTCACTTAGATTCTAAATCTTTTAAAGGTTCCAAGATTCCCCTATAAATATCCCTTTCAGTGATCTCATCTACAGATGATGAAACTCCTGATATCCTTAACGAGGGAGTGTCCACAACATTAACCATGTTTCCTGATGACTTCTTTGGCAATAGTAACTTTTCACATTTTGTGGGATTTATAACTGAACCACAAGGATGGGCTGCAGAATCAGGCTTTGGCAGTGAAAAATGTATAATTTTTTCTATACCTAGGTCAGAATTAGCCCCTCCATCAACAACTTTAACTGTCTTCTGTAGGATTGTCATTAAAGGAGTTGTTGAGGTAGATGATGAAGTCTGACTCAAAAGTAACTCCTCCACCTACCTATGAGAACTGATAATTTTAGACTCTCTGCAACCACCTCTTCTTTTGACTCCCTTTCCATATTTGAAGAGCATCCTACCAATGCCACATGTTATTGCATTTGCTTATTTTTAGGCTTGTGCTCATATTTTTTCATCTTATTTGAACACGCATTTGTTGAAATCCTTACTTGTTTTTTAGATATGTTTTTATGCTTTTCACTAGTATGATGATCTAATCCAGACTGAAGTGCAAAAACTACAAAACAATTTGAAACAGTACCATTAGGGAGATCACATGTTGTCACAATAGGCACGTTAACTGGTGATAGTTTAACTCTATCTGCTTTATCAATAGTCAATACTTCAAATGGAGGATAGATGGAAAACTATAAACTATAATTATCTTCATTCTTGAAAAATGCAACTGTAAGAGAACTTGATTAATTGACAAAATATTTTGGCAAGGAGTTTGTCTTTCCATCCAGAACTTGAACTGGAGCCAGAGTGGTTTTTGAAGCCTATGGGAATGGTTTCAATATATCCAACATCTCACCAGAATGGATTATAGCCAGTTTATTTTGTCCTGTTAATGGGCATGAATCATTTGATATGCCGATTTTTGTCTTTAAAGGTTGATGAAAAGTAGATGAAATGTTACCATATGACCCAGCTAGCATCGATGAATGGAAATTCATTGGGCGTGAACCACATAAAGAAACAAAACCTGAAAGTGGAGGTCTGTATGTAGGCAATCCTACTAATGGAGGAATGGAATCTTTAATTGATGACACAACATCAAAGATCAAAGCAATGAAATAAAAACATTGTGGAAAGAAATATGCATAACTTGCTCATTTTTTGCATATCAAAGATGCTCCAATTATGGGAAAAAACATGAGAGTTGAATTTTCAATTCTCTAGGCCCTTGTCAATGTGGTCAACCAAAAAGGATGTCAAAAAACTAAATATTTTGGGGGATTCAAAACTTGTTGTGGATTGAGTCTACGACAAAGTCAACATAGTGGCCCCTCATTTGGCTCACATTTTGCAAGGTATCAAACAAGTCTACAACAAGATGGATTGGTTCTCTTGTGGCAATATACACCATGAACTCAATACCCTAGTAGAGAAGCACTCCAACTTATTCCACAAGTGCTAGAATACCAGGAGTATATGAATAATAATTTTGTGGGTGTTGTTGCATTCCATATCTAGTGTTTTGTCTCACTTATTGCTATATTTTGTGATTATATATGTAAACAATCCAATGAATTATCCGAAAAGTGATAGAGATTTTTTTGGATTTTAAAATCTCGCACAATATGTAATTGGAACAAACTTTATTACTAGAAATCAATCAATTACTTCTACATACCACTAAAAGTGGCAAAATCTCTATAACCTTTGATCACCTTGAACATCAAGCACACTAAGAAACTCGACAATGGTGTTCTTATAACATCGCCAAAGATCCAAAATTGACAAATAACAATTTAATGAGTATTGATTAGTCAAAATTACCATGTGGATCAACTACTCATGTCGAAATGATGGTATATTGGATTAGGTGTGGGTTTCACTTGCATTTGAAAGAGTGAACACAATGTGGACAAAGAACATTGACTACACTAGGAACCTTGACAATGGGGTTCTAATAACATGGCCAAAAATCCAAAATTGACAAAGTACAATGTAATGAGCATTGATTAGTCAAAAGTACAATGTGGATCAATGACTTATGATGAAATGATGGTATATTGGGTTAGGCGAGGGTTGCAAAGGCATTGGAAAGAGTGAACACAATGTGAATAAAGAGTCACTTGGAGAAGGAATACAAGGAGTCACAGTCTTGGTTGCATTTATACGGATGTTCAAACAAGCAAGTAGAAGCATTTGGGCCACCATAAAAATTGGAAACTCATTTTTTCTAAGAGACATCCAAAAGAGTCATTCAAAAGCACATTTTTTAATAGGGAAAAGCTTAAAATCCTCCTTTTGTAAAATGCATCCTTCAAATTAGGGAAAATTTTCCATCTACATTTCCCACAGAGATATGTAGAAAAATGTTTCTTCAATCGTCCCAAAAAAGGGAAAAATAAAAAACCCTTTTGGGAAAATGCATTTCCCTCTATTTTTCACCACATTTCCCAAAATATAGGTGGAAAAATGTTTCTTGGAGCATCTTACAAGAAAAATACACCTTTGGAACATGGGAAACATGGAGGTTCCCCCTCCCACCCTAAGGGACACACCCCCATAGAACAGTGATTTTTTTCATTCATTTAGTGGCATTTCTAAGTCATCATTACTCATTTGTTTATGAATACAAAGTTTATCATATACTGCTATGTTGAATGGTAAGCATGTTTCAAAGCCCTATAACAAGAGGAGCTACTTCAGATAGAATCAAGGCCAAGACCTGAAAATTCAGACTAAACTTTCATACTTGCAATATAAGCATGTGGACAGAAACACAGTGGAAATTCATTATAATACAGAGACCTTACAAAACCATATTTTCTTGATGATCAGACAGGCTTTGGTATTTCACTTGCACTAAGCATAGCATATATTGTCATCTATCGGTAAGGTAAATCTATAAGAACCATTTACAAATACTTCCAAAAGTCTACCTTGGAAAGATTATTTTTATTTTAACAATCAAAGAAATTCTATAACAATTATTGTTGACTAGTGTAAAAGTATAGCTCTGGAAGAATGGAAAGGTGTTGTGGGCTATATCTAACATGTGAAAATCAAGAACTGAATAAGTAGGAAGTGATGTTAGCCCAAACCATGGTGTAAATTGACCAGTATTAAACCTTTTCCACTTCATACTGTCACACTAGTGTGTTTGTAGCAAAAAATTGGTACTGTTGAAGGTATAACTACGACAATGTAAAAGAAAATATCCACGGTGCAAAATTTTCAGTTTGAACCATAGATATGAACTTAAAACACATTTTGGATAAGAAGTACATACTTGTTCAAATGCTGAGCAAAATTTCAGAAACTACAATGCTGATCCAACAACAGTAGTTAGGCATTCTTCAATAAACTTATATTGATATGTTCCTTCCCACTAATCATGTTCTAAACCAGCAAAGAAAAAATGAAACATGTCATAGCACTGTCATTTGCAGGAACATAAAACATGGTTTCAGCTATCACACCACATTCTCCCATGGCCAACATTGTTATTTTTTGGAAAAAAATTGGGTTTAACAGAGATAAAATTCTGAATCAATTGGAGTGAAAATTTCTTCAAATTTCGGGAAAAATAATTTTCAAATTTTTTTTAAAAGGACTTCAAGCCCTCTCTGCCCGCTTTTTTTTGCTGTTGCATTTTTCCTTGTTGCACCTCGCTTCTTCGTTTTTTTTCTCTCTTCATTGTTGTCTCCTCTGCCCTTGCATCTCCATTATTTCGCATCCGTCTCCTCGTTGAGATTTCCAGCTATCATTTCCCTCATTTCGCAGTTGTTGTTAAATCCCTTTTTTTCTCCTTTGGCCCGCATTCAGATCTGCATGCTCTCTCTTGCTTAACCCTGCCATCATTTCCCTCAATCCACTATCATTTACTCACCCAAGGTTCCTTCCCCATTGCACGTCCATACTTCTTACTCTTCCAACTCGTGGATTTTCCTCACGTGGTCACCCTTTTTCCTACTCGACCTACGAGTTCCCTCCATGTCCCTTTCTTTTTTGACTTGAAAAACTTGCCTGTGTATCTCTCCCTCATAATTTGCTTTCCTAATCCGTCTGCTACTCCATTCACCTTGCTACCAGTTGCTAGCGTCGTCATCCTCCTCTGCGCGTTTTCTCCATATCTTTCTGCTGCCATCACCTGCAAACCCTCAAAACTTGTTGCCAATGGCTTCTTCCATGCTCTCGCTCCATGCTGGGTGCAAGAAATGTTATTTTAACTCGAGGGCTAAAATTTAAACGAAAAATGAATACTCCTTCCCTCCATTTTTCCAAACATCATTTTTAATATTATGCCATCCAAATATCATTTTTAATATGATACCCATTATTGTTTTTATGGATGTTGAGCACACTTCATGATTCCTTGTAATGTCAACAATTGTTTAAAAGGAAGCTTCAAAAATCAATTCAATTTCATTCTAATAATTTTTTTTTAAAAACATTGATGATGAAGCATGATGAACCACACAATGATTGGTTTGAAAGGCGTTGATCTTAAAAAATTTATGTGATATATCTAGAAATTTTTTTTTTTAAATTAATGAATTAGTTATTAAAATAAAATTGAGATAAAATAGTAAATTTAGGAGAGGCTTTTGCAACCCATGGTTTTTCTCATGGTATTTTACCTTGCCAATAAGGGGGAATTAACTCGATCGTAGGTCCCAACTAGACCTGCTCTCGTTTGGAATGGATAATCCCAATGGGTTTTAAGGATTTTTATAAAGGTTAGGGGAATAATGAGTTAGTGGTTAAGGGATTAAGGATTAGGGGCTTAGGGGTTAGGGGAATAGGGGCTTAGGGGTTATAGGTTTAACGTTTAGGAGTTAGGGGAATAATGAGTTAGTGGTTAAGGGGTTAGGGATTGGGGGCATAGGGGTTAGGGGATTTAGGCACATTTAGGGGTTAGGGGAATAATGAGTTATTGGTTAAGGGATTAGGGATTAATGAGTTAGTGGTTAAGGGGTTAGGGATTGGGGGGTTAGGGGTTAGGGGATTTAGGTGCAGTTAGCAGTTAGGGGAATAATGAGTTAATGTTTAAGGGATTAGGGATTGGGGGATTAGGGGTTAGGGGATTCAAGTGCAATTAGGGGTTAGGTGAATAATGATTTAGTGGTTAAGGAATTAGGGATTAGGGGCTTAGGGGTTAGGGGATTTAGCAGTTAAGGATTTTAGGGTTTAGGGGTGAGGGTTAACAGATTATGGGTTAAGTGTTAACGGTTTAGGGATTTAGGGGTTTAGGTGTTAGTGTTTTAGGTGTTAGTGGTTTAGGGGTTTAAGGGTTTAGAGGTTGAGAGTTTAGGGGGTTAAATGGGTTAGGGTTTTATGGGTTTAGGGGGTTAAATGGGTTATGGGTTTAAGGGTATAGGGGGTTAAATGGGTTAGGGGTTAAGGGGTTAGATGTTTAGGGTTTAGGGGGTTAAATGGGTTAAGGGTTTAGAGGTTTAGCAGGTTATGGGATTTAGCAGTTAAGGATTTTAGGGGTTAGGGGACATTAGGGGTTAATGGGGTTAAATGGGTTAGGGGTTTAGGGGATCAAATGGGTTAGGGTTGGGAATTAGGGTTTAAGGGGTTAGGGGTTAAGGGTTAGAGTTTTAGGGTTTAGGGGGTTAAATGGGTAGGGGGTTAGGGGATTTACCAGTTAAGGATTTTAGGGGTTAGGGGTTAGGGGTTAAGGGGTTAGAGGTTTAGGTTTTAGGGGGTTAAATGGGTTCGGGGTTTAGAGTTTAGGGCGTTGAGGGATTTAGAAGTTAAGGATTTTATGGGTTAGGGGTTAATGGGGTTAGGGTAGGCGGTTAAATGGGTTAGGGTTTTAGGGGGTTAAACGGGTTAGGGGTCCGGAATTAAGGTTTAAGGGGTTAGGGGTTAAGGGTTTAGGGGGTTAAATGGGTTAGGGTTGTAGGGGGTTGAATGGGTCAGGGGTTAAGGGTTTACGGGTTAAATAGGTTAGTGGTTTAGAGGTTTATGGCTTAGGGGGTTAAATGGATTAGCGGTTTAGGGGTATACAGGGTTAAATGGGTTAGGGGTTAGGAATTAGCTTTTAAGGGGTTAGTGGTTAAGGGGTTAGAGGTTTAGGGTTGAGGGGGTTAAATGGGTTAGGGATTTAGAGATTTAGGGTGTTCAAGGATTTAGAATTTAAGGATTTTAGGGGTTATGGGTTAGGGGTTAATGGGGTTAGGGTCTAGGGGGCTAAATGGGTTAGGGTTTTAAGGGTTTAGGGGGTTAATTGGGTTAGGGGTAGGGAATTAGGGTTTAAGGGGTTAAGGGTTAAAGGTTTATGGGGTTAAATGGGTTAGGGGTTTAGGGGGTTAAATGGGTTAAAGGTTAAGGGATTAGGGGTTAGGGGTTAAGGATTTATAGGTTTAGGGTTTATGGGTTAAATGGGTTAGGGGTTTGGAATTAGTGTTTAAGGGGTTAGGGGCTAAGATGATAGTTTTGTTGGTCTCTCTTCGTGCAAAATAGTTTATTATTCTTTGTGTCTCAATGTAACAATTTTGTAGGTACTGTTTCTTGTTTCCATGTCTTCTCTATTTATTAATTTCTAGTATTTGTTAATCATTGCTTTACATTTATTGATGAAAATGTCTATTTCAATTAAACCAAATGTATGTTCAATCTCCAGTTTCAAACTCAGCCACAGTGTTGTCACACAATTTAAGTCCGGAGAATGGCCATCTAATGAAGTCTCAATAACCACACTGCACCTCATGACTGCTACAGAGAAGCTTAAGTTCGAGTGTCCCACATTCATGAGAAATTTGGCTCTTATACTCTTGCTCCACCTGACTGTGTACTGGAAATACCCTTTTTTATTGCAAAAAAATCCTAATGTTGTCGACCTTGTCCCTTAATAGACCAAGGAAATAGATGAGACTAAGAGGAATGGAAAGCACTACAAAGTTGGAGAGAGTACAAAGGACTGGGATGATTTAAAGGATAAGCTTGAAGAATGGAACAGTGTTGAAACAACTGAAATTTATTCCAAACAAACATTTGATAATGTGAAACCTTCTTCTATACCAGTCAAGCAAGACTACATTCATGTGGGAGCAAGAAGAGGCCAAGCGACTAATAGGCATAGCCTGGCAGAGTGGGTATGGTTACCTATTTTTAATGAAATATTTGATCTACATTTTGTCTATCAAACATTAACCATTTTAACCCTGCCAAAAAGGGGGAATTAACCCGATAGTAGGTCCCAAATAAAATTACTCTCGTTTGGAATGGTTAATCCCAATAGCTTTTAAGGACTATTATAAGGGTTATGGGAATAATGAGTTAGTGTTTAATGGATTAGGGATTAGGGGCTTAGGGCTTATGGGAATAAGGGTTTAGGGGTTAGGGGTTAGGGTAATAATGAGTTAGTGGTTAAGGCTTTAGGGATTGGGGGCTTAGGGGTTAGGGGATTTAGGTGCATTTAGGGGTTAGGGGAATAATGAGTTAGTGGTTAAGGGATTAGGGATTTGGGTTAGGGGAATAATGAGTTGGTGGTTAAGGGGTTAGGGGGGGGGGGAGAGAGAGAGGGAGAGGATTGAGAGAGGTAGAGAAGGGTAAGAGAGGGGGACAATGACACAAATATGGAAGGGGGATAGAAAGAAGGAGAGAGGGAGGGTTATAGTGAGAGCATTGGAGGGTAGAGAGAGAGAGAGAGATTGGGGATCAAGAGAGAGGGAGGTAGGAGAAAAAGGGAGATAGAAGAAGGATGAGAGAGAGGAAACATTATCAAAGAAGAAAGAATATGTGACCAAATTACTCTATAGGGAGTTGGGAGATAGGGGCACCCTACCTACCTAATTAAACGTCTAAACCAAATGTGGTGTAATAGTCCGTAATGGTGGGTGATTATACAAGGAGAGGATTTTACGAGAAGGCACTAGATTTTTAATGTGATATGAAAAAGAAAAGTACCAAACCTAACCATTTCACATTCACCAATGTTCTATCTGCATGTGCTAATTTGGTAAATTTGGAACATGGAAAAGGAGTCTTGTTTTTTTATCGCCTCCCATGAGGATTCACCAATTGTGGGAACACAACGCTTGTGGTTGCATCTTCTAAATCATCATCACTCCACCAACACGTCGTCCAATAATGCTAGTATAAAAAGTCTCATGCTATCGGTAGCCAAAAGGAACATAATGCATGTGCCCTCAATCTCTTCTACATACTTGTAGCTCTCCATCCAAACCAAAACCACTAGTGTTGTATGTACACTTTGCACTGAATCTTGTGCAAACATCTCGAGGTAAGGAACTGTTACACCAAGGTATGGATCCACTATGTTTCATATCCACTGAAGGAGAACATGTTCCAAACAATAGGTAAATTCTCACAACTATCCCTCTGTGGGATTTTGAGAACTCCGAAATGCCACATGCTCATTAATGAAGTCTATAAATTGAGAACTTTCGTACAAGACTTGAAGTCATATTGAACTTGTACCAAAAGGTTCAGGGTCTAGGTAGCACAAAGGAACATCTACAATATGATTTGTACTATTCTCATCTAGATCATATTTCATGGATATACCTGAGAGTTGAAATGCATATTCTAGGTTCCATAGAACATCTCCCATGGAAGGCCTGTCAAAGCCCATATCTTCCAAGAAATTGTCAGTAGTATCCCTAAACATTTTCAGAGAACCGGAGTTAATGGTCCCAACAAGGTGAGGGTCAATGATTTTTTCAAGCTTTCCCTTTTTATTCCAATGCATTTCCCACTCTTCTATATTGAATTGTTCTCTGGGAAAAACAAGATTAAGAGTTTCCCTTGCACACAAGAACTCTAGTAACACTACTCTAAAATAATACACGTTAGATTTATTTGTCAGGGACTGAATTCTGAAGTATTCAAGATCAAGGTACCCAAGGGACAAAACTACCTTTGGATCCAGTCTTTGAATGTCCAAATTACGCCACCTTTTCCCGTGATCCTGTTATCATGGAGATCTTTGACATTTAGATAAGCACAGAGGATTTATGACAAGGGAATTAGATTTCATTGACCATATATTGGAGCTTCATTGGTATCTCTCTAGTCAAATAGTTTTCCAACAAGTTGTGGGAGTCTAAATTGGTGCAGTTGAAAATGAAAGGAAAGATTGCTCTGTCAAGGCCAAATCCCATGACGCTAAACTTGAAAAACCTATCATTATCGCAGGTCATGCCTTCGAGCTTAGAAATAGTGATTTTGTAGGGGTTTTGATCTTGTCTCTAATCCACGGTCACACCTTCGAGCTCTAATATGGTGACATTATAAGGGTTTTTTATCTTGTCTCTGGTCCACTACGTGAGCTTGGGTACATAAACCTGGCACCATGTCGTGTTAAGGTACATTATGAGTATTCGATGAATAAATATTGATAGAGAAATGGAATTATGGAGACATTGGCTATGATATTACATATTTTTTTTCCTCTGTCAATATACCAAAGTCATCAGTCCAGCTCCAAAAGGAGTCTTCTTTCCATTATTTCCTCCAAAACCATGGTTCATTAGTGCTACCATATATGCTAATAAACCCCCTACACCATCTCCCTCATCAAGAAAACTGAGTTGTCAAACAAATATGTGAAGGTCAAGCTCTCCATCATTGAGGGTTATATGGAATGTCTTGTAACTGTGCAAAGAATATTCTTTTCAATATATTTCTAGATGGTGGTATGATGCAGATATCCAATTTCATATTTTTTCTCGCTCACCTTATTACCAAGCTATGTGGGACTCTATTATAGCTACAAGAAAGGGCTTCAAAGTCCCTACAATGCATGAATTGAGGGGAGCTCTTTTGCAAAAAGAGATTTACTACTTTGATTATTAATCAAATATAATCAAAGTAAGCGGGGGGATAGTAGAGGTAAGTGGGGGGATAACAGAGGTGGGGATTTGAGGGTTCAAAAGCAGAGTCATCGGGGTGGAGGAGGTCATGGTGGCAAGGGGAATCATGGGTTTGATTGATTTGAGGTAAATTAGGGGCAAGTTATACAACATTGCTGGCTAGAGATCTGTCATGCACTTATCAACAACCTAATGGAAAGAGTGGACACAACTGAGAGATTATTTCGTGAGGAGCATGCAGAGTAGATGGGAACATTGGATTGAATGCATTATTTATAGTGCCAAGTCTGGGAGATACTGGTAGTGGCTTGGCGAGGCCAAAATCAACTCACTGAGAAAGTATAAAAGCCAGAGACTTGGTTGGCACACCTTGAATGGCATGGTCAGTGTGACTTCTATCCTCCACCGCATCTAGGAACAACCCTAAACAACCTTGCATCCATCGCGTTTGACGACTAGTATGTTATTTGGCATTCTTTGTGTTTTATATGTGTTTTAGTGCGTCTGGCCCAGCCGTTTATGGACAATGTCCCTAGTCTCTCTTTTGTATTTTTTTGCATCTAGTGCAAATTTTTGTCAACAAACCCAGTCGAGTTGAGACCACCTATTTTGTAACTGGATGCATGTACTCATTTTTTCCTACATGAATATAACATTGACTTACAAAAAAACAAAGGTTCATACATAAGTAAAAAATTAATTAAGTTTCATACTTAAATTAATAAATTTTCATACCTATTTATCTATTTAGTATTTATCAAATGTAAATATGATGATTTAATACTAGATTTAAATGAACTCACATGTTTAACATAAGAAATGTTATATTTATCTATTTATTAAATGTAAATATGAATAGTTAACCTTAGATTTAAAAAATCTCACACTTTAACATAAATCAATGAAGTTTAAAATTAAACTTTATGGCCAAATATTAAATATAAATATAAATATTAATTTGAGTATCTAATTAATATTATAATATTTACTAAAATTATAATGAAGGCATTAGTGTAAATCTGATAGATGATACATGCAATTATGTTAATTGTAGATGAATCCATCTGCACTGTTAAACTTTAGAGACAAAAGGGTATTCATAATTTTAACACTGTAAATTTAGAGACCCCTTTGTCTCTAAATTTTAACATTGTAAATGGATTCAGAGAAACCTATACTAAAATGTAACACTTCAGTACCAAAATTGCAATTTTCCATATATGGTGTGACACAATTAAAAATTACTAACATAAATGACTAATTCATATACTTGTTGTACTTGTTATTTGGCCATATTTTTATTCTTGGACTATAATAGTCATTTACATAAATCATTATTAATTTTGTCGCTTATTAGATAGTCATATATTTTAATCCTAGACTAAATTAGTCATTTAAGTTAGTCGCTTTTACTTTAGTCACTTATTATCCAGTCATATATTTTATCCCTAGACTAAATTAGTCGTTTAAGTTAGTCGCTTTTAGTTTAGTCACTTATTATCTAGTCGTATATTTTATTCCAAGACTAAATTAGTCATTTAAGTTAGTCATTTTTAGTTCGGTCACATAAAATTTCTCAAATTTAGTAGTAATTCACTTGAAATAATTACGGTGACTAACATTTTTAGTCACCTAGTCATTAATTTCATCATTTTTTACTAGTGTTCTTACCTTCCACCGTGCTTATTCATGCACTGAGTTTCTTCTAGGGCTACATTACTTGTTGGGTTTCATTCAACTCTTCCTAAGATCCATTAACTTTCTTATTTCCCAACCAATTTCCAATACTCAAAACATAAAATACAAGGACAAGAACAAGAAACAAACAAGAAGAAAACCAGGAAAACCAATAGCAATAAGACACCAAAAAAAAATTGGTATGGCCATACACTAGACGCAATAAAAAACCCAAATAAATTGCAACAAAATCAAAAAATACCAAAGGAAAAATAATTTACAACAAACACCATGACTCAATCCCCAAGGTTCCTAATACTACCAAATGAAATCTCAGCTCAAGCCCTCTTCAAGATTTCATGGAAGTCTCTTTTTCCATGCAATATCCTTCATCATACTGCTATAAAAACACAACTGTGATTACGTGAATAAACATACAATAAGTTGTTTACCTTACCTTGATGTGCCAAGCATGATGACCTGTAACTAAACATACACATCGGCCATATGTACCAAACATCAAGACAACATATATATCAATTCGAAATAAACATTTACAAATACTAACAACCATGTCATAATCAATTAGTACTCAAAATCACAACAGTACAACTATCACCTACTTATATTCAAGTACACATATTGCGTTAGTGCAACCATGTTAATACCAAATCATTTCTTCATGTAACCTTATAGACACATACTCATATCACGTTATTAATCAAACATTCAAATAACTATAAACATACCATGTTAGATAAATCAACTAGAGGACATAATTGACACCAAACATGCAGTACCAGATAAATGACCTAATCAACTAATCATGCACCAAGTAAACAGAATAATCAAACTCATATCTTAACGCATCACAGGGGACGCCATCTTGTCTGTAAAATCAATCTAGATTAGCATGAAATAACTTCACAACATATCAACCCAATCATAAATAAGTTCATGATATCCATAATAGTATCTAACTAACATGTTCACATCATAAGTTCATAAACGATTGTCATTAATGCATAACAATCACATGTACACAGTTAGTCTAGATTAATACAACACACTATCATAATTATGTCAACTCATGCCTGAATATCATAACCCTAACCATCAAGTCATTTAAATGTAACAAGAATAAGTTATATATCATGCTTATCAACAACATGTAACCTAATCATAAATTTAATAACATGCCTGACTAACCAACGCATGTACGCATGATCACACTAGTCAACTAACATTTATCATAACATCAATAAAATGAGAGGCATACACATAATCATAATGCATATGGATATAATTATCAACCGGAATTATCATACAGGTAACCATAATAAAAATATAATGACAAACACATTAGTAACCCTAATGCTTAAAACAACCATGAATCACATACCTACACGCCAAGCATGCAAACTTGTATGATGATCTGTTCTTGCCTCAAGGTCCAATATCATAACCTCACTTCAATGATCCAGGTCATCCAACAAATTAGCATCATAACATACAAAATCATCATGATAACCTAATTGCATACAATTACCTTATGTATAACAACCTCAATCAAACCAAATTTGCAAACTTGACTGTATGCACCCACTTGACATGTATAGCCAATCATGAACGACCAATACATGTCCCGGATATATCATCACACAAGAAAGCATACATGGATAAAACTAAAGCATGACCAATATGTGACCTAGCATAAACAATAAATTCCCACACTACATGTAGTAACATGTAAGAAAACATGCAAGAACAATACACACACATGAGAAGCACATAACTAGTCATACACTCATGACAACACGTCGACACAAAACCATCATCCAATCCATGGCGACACCACCATGGCCAACAAAACATGGATGCAACAAGCACAAATAGAACACAATCATACTAAACACATATGGAATCAACATATATTCATGATCAACACATTTCCCATTTAGTCCAAGGGTTGAACCATGCTCTGATACCACTCTTTAACACCCCCTTCCCACATATACCCAAGTAACTGGACAACCAGGGTAAACATGCGATGAGAGGCTACTAATATGAGATTCAACCTCCTAGATGACCTTAAGGAAGTGGAAATGACAGAAACCTGACAAACAGACCCCACAACATCATCAACAACTCCAGGAGGTAACCCAACCACCCAGACCCCTGAACCTTGAGGTGGAACTAATTTTTGGCCAATTTAAGCCTTATCTGTGGGCATGTAAGGGCAAGAGAGTGGCTATCAACCTATAGCCATGGGCATTCCCAAGAAAGGTTGCAGCCAGGGCCCCAAAAGGTCAGATTTGTGCCTACAATTTTGGGATTTGTGCCACCTTTGTAGCCTCAAAGCCCAGGTCACTGCCCAAAACTTCCTAAACCTTTAGGATAGGTTAAATAACATTAAAAAATTGGTATGGAAGCAATAACATCATCAGGAACTCATCTGGATCCTCCCAACCATGACAAGAATTTTGTAAACATGTCACAAACATTGCATCTATAGGTATAACCCATAGATTTAAACATATGGGTCTCTTACTTATTTGAGAATAGATAAGAATCATTTCCCCCCTACATCATAAGCTATAATGCAATCCAATTTACCATAGATACACTGTGTATTCATTTACAAGTAAAAATATGGATAAATCCATACATCATCACTTATAGAATATATGCTTATAATCATAACAATAAAAACATAAATACAATTGATATAACAACAATGAAATCCATACATAAACCAATAAGTTTACATACTAATTACCATAGGAATGAGCTCTTCATTATTGAATGTAAAAACCAACCAGAGATAGGATTTCCATGTTCCACCCAACCATAGATTGGGTAAGCCAAGTCTCACTTCATCCAATTACCCCCATGCCATATTCCAAGCATGAATGTGGGACTTTATCAAGCACGTCAATCAACACCAAACCAAGTCTCCAGAGACCAAATCGTCTCAACCCCAAACTAGTGATTCCACCTCACAGCCATACATCACTAATCGTCGCGGATTGGTCTCTACCCAAGATATTCCAGGGCTCCCATGTCTTTATTCCAACCAGGGCTTCCAGGACTACTAACGCAACCCCAACTGTTATAGGGATTCCAGAGCATTTTTCCAACTAGGGATTCTAGGACTAGTAACTCAACCCCAATTGTTTCCGGGCTCTATAGCATTTTTCCAACCAAGGTTCTAGGACTAGTAACTCAACCCAACAACTGTTCGCTTCAGACCGTTTTTCCAACCAAGGCTTCTAGGACTAGTAACTCAACCCACTGTTGTCTATCAGGTTCCAAAGAATTTATCTAACCAAGTCTCCAAGAACTAATAACTCAACCCATGGCTAAAGGAATCATGAGAAGAAACCCAGAAAAAATCAATGGAAATAAACCCACAACACCATGGCTATCCAGGCAATGGAAAGGCTAGGAAAAACCACATGCATACACCATGCATGCCAAAACTAATGAGGAAAACATACATGAAACTTGGTACCTGCACTCAGATAATGTTGCTGAAGTTGATCCCGATGTCCTCTTGCGCTTTCCTACTCTTCCTTTTCATTCTTGTTCCAAATCACGAAGTATGTCACACTCTCCAAGAGTGCTCCAAGAATAATCTAAGTGTCCAAGAGTATGAGAGAGAGAGAGAGAGAGAGAGAAATGAGAGCTCCAAAAATGAACTGAAAAAAGCTTACTAATTGATCCTCATAAGTATTTTTATTAACGAGGCCTCTATTTTCTTCATTTTCAATTATTTTCCTTCAATTTTCTCCTCGCATCCAACCTATGACCTTTCACCTTCCTTTTCTCCTAATTTCCATTCTTTTCATAAATAAAATTCCAATTAATACCTCATGCCTTTGCCAAATTTATTTAGCCATAATAACCGAAATGAACACCCACTAGCATGTTTTTCCCACCATTTAGCTTGGAATACGTGCCCCATCGACCGTGGTATTATATATTTTACATGATTTTTTTACTAGGGTTGTTACAACTACCAAAGTTGATTTTTTGAGAATGAGATCCACTTTAATCTTCCATCTTTTTTCTTCCTTTGTTCTATAAGAAAATTTTATGTTTCCCTTGTCTTGTACTAAGCTGCTTCCTTCTGCTATTATTCCTTTTGGATTTGATGTCTTCTGTGGAGTAGCCTATAAAGTCCCAACTATACTGACCCTCTCACGGGGTCTAGAGACATTGTAACAATTCTTCCATGGATCCTCATCTGGCCAATGAAATGCCCCGCTGACCCAATTGTATTAGATTATTGCATAATGGTCTTTGAAAATTCTGCTCGAATCATACAGATTGAAGTATTCTATACCGAACTCAAACTTTCCTATAAATTTTTCTTTGGTATCTACAACTTCAAGATTCTTAATATCGTATAATATGATCTGCAAAGGAAGAGTGGGCCATGGGGCTTTCTTCTTCCTTTGCATTCTTTTTGACAACTGTTTGGTGAGATGATATGACACTTCTTGCATGACAAGTTTGTCGATGGCACACATTGGAAAAAGATGTGGTGGATTCTGTTCGCCAAACACTCTAATAAGTGTGCCCTCCCATAAGGTAAACCAATCTATGATCTTTGATATTTCCTCCATTTCTCCTCGTGACATGCTAGGTGGGTCCTCCTTAAAGATAAGCTTGTATAAGGAAATGATAAAGTGATTAGTTATTTGTTCCATAAATTCTCTACGACTTCAATCTAAAACCAGATTAAAATAGATATGCATGACATTTTCTTGTGGTGTCCATGTCCAGTTCATGCTAGGAAACTGATTTTGTGCAAAAATTACATCTAGTAAGTATGTAGACATATAAAACCTTGCTTTCTCACCCTTGGTAGGATCTCAAGCTTGTGCTACATGGGCTCTCAACTGATGATCCAACAAATCTAACCAATTGAACGGCTTCCCCTCGTTCACCACCTTGTTTAATAAGATTTCCCACCCTTCAGGATAGGTCTTTTTTCTCTGTTAATGATATATTTTGCAAGCCAAGATAAACAAGAGATGATAGGCCTTCATGAGTGACTTTGTATTGTATGAATGGGTGGGTGTCTATTTAAATTTTGATCGCTCCTTCACCCAACCTTTGAAAATATATTTTTTGCTCACATAGCTAAGGGTGGAATAAAAGTATGATTCCAGGAGGTTTACTGGCTTGGGAAGATGATACATGCACTGATAATCTTCTGCTATAAAGGTAGAAGGCTTATGTTTGCTAGCAATGTTCAATGTCATAGTCTTCTCATAAATGTGTGAAACAATTCAACTAATGACATTTTCACATGGGAAGGATGGACATCTGCATGCAACCATATATTATGTTGATCACTAGATACAGAGATATACCTGTAAATATTCCAAATATTCCTCAAAGTCCTTTGAAAAATAATCTTTAACCATCTTCCATGTTAGTGTTGATTCCTTTTCTATAAACAATTGGGTGTTCACATATACTGACAAGTTAACTCGTGTTTGATCCCCAAGTATTGCTTTCAGTGGTCTAGTTTTAAGTAGCTCTCTTTGGTGCCATGGTAAAAATGACTGCTGGAGAGAAGTGCTCAACAACTATTGTACCTATGGGATAGAAAAGATACCCATGGAAAGAAAACATTAGTCTTTATCAAATATGCTTTCAAGGCATGGTCAAGCAGAAAACCGGTAAACTAGAGAGAAGAATTGCACAATTTTCAACAACAAGAGCGACTAGCTTACTATGGTAAATACACACTACGATGTCCTAGCAACCAAGGATGAAGCATGCGGCTTGATACTACGCAATGCGTAGTTAACCTTGGGAAGTGGATTGGGAGAAACTGCACATTGCGTAGTCTTAGTGGCCAAGGAATCAGGTTGAGCCCTTGAACTACATAATGCACAGTTGGGTCAGCCTATATGATGCACTATGCAGTTCCAAAGGCCAAGCTCTTCTCTTGAGCCTTAGAATTGTGCATTTCCCAGCTGGGAAAAGTGAAAACTAGTCAAGGGAAATGCATATTTTCCCAATGAAAGTGTGAAAAATGAGCAGATCTAAGTGACAACGAGAGCGTGAGTGTATATATGACTAAATATCATTAACTCAATTTAAATTGTATGCAGAAACTTAATAAATGGGAAGAAAAAAAATTGGTGAGAAGAGTCACTGCAACGAAAACCATCTGTGAAAAAACCAATAAATCGATGCAACACTTGTGAAATGAAAACAACAACTTGAATCAACACTTCTACAAGCTAAAACTAGTTAAAACACTAGCATGCATGAAGATAAATAAGAAATGAAATACTCACATAAGAAAAATGGAAAGAAAAGCAACAAAAAGCAGCAAAAGGTGATGAAAAAAAAAACTCACCCAAAAAAGCAATGACAACCACACCGAAGATTTATTTATATCCTCAATAATGCTAGATATCCAAGACAAATTGTGCAAATGAGCTCTAGACACATCGATTAAATAGATCTGATAAAATTAGGTTTTATGTCCTGCATGCCTGAAATCAAGGAAAAGTGACACATGGAAGAAGTTTCTAAAAATAGCAAGTGTGTCTCCTTCAGGATACTAAAAATAGATCCCCATTTTTAGGGATTTTTTATTTTTCTCTAGAAAAACTTTCCATGCACACTGTTAGGAAATATTGTACAATTTTGGGGAACTAGGCAACTTTCCGACGCAATGCAATGTGTAGTTTCTGAGCTCAGTGAGGGACTAGGCATTTTCTAGGACCAGCATTAGTATGCCTTGCATGAATTTGTATTTTTTTATCTTAGGGATGAATTACATTCTGAACTACGCAATTCCAATCATCGAGGATGCTTTCCCTCAAGGATTGTGCAATTTTTGGAGGCAAGCCCATAAATGTTGCAAGATCAAGTTAGGAGGTTATCTTGTGACTCAAAAATTTTTTCTAAGTGCGAAAAAAAGTGAACACAAGCACAAATGAAAAATATAAGTTTCAATCACAACATGAATACTTGATAGCAGTGCAAGATAAGCTCATGTGAGTAAAAGGTGAGGCTCCAAAATGTAAGCATAGGAAAATTTTTGGAGGGTGGTTGTATCCACTACAATAGGAGGCCAATAGAAAGGGAGAGGCTATAGTTGTTGGGATATAGTATTCATCCTAGTGGTTGTGGCCTATACATGAAAATATCTACATTCCTTGTGCATCATCAAAATAATTTTCCCATGGTAATTCCTATAAGCTTCGAAATTGATTGGGTAAGCTCGAAATTGGTTGAATAATTCTTCCATTGGGTGTGAATTAGTTTAATGCAAAATTAGTGATGATTATGGTTGGATTTCATCAGATTTGAGATCCAATAAACTTAGTCCAAAAGAAGAATTCTTCCAACATATTATATATGTATAATTTTGGATCTGAGATGTGGTTGGTTAGTGTGATTGGGAGAGTAAGAGATCTGCATAGAGGTAGAATTATTCATACATATTGGTGAGCGAAGATACCTTGTGTATGAGTGAAAATGGTAGTGGAGTGAGACAATCGAAGGCTTGTAGCAGAGAAAAAAATCATATTTGTCATTATGCAGATCAGAAAAATGGCGGAGGAATAATTTACAGAGATAAGTTACTATGTATACATGTTAATTGTTTATGTGTGTAGGGAGTTGTTGTGTGTGCAAGGAGTTGAGGGGCGAATTGGAGATTGTATACGATGGTGATAGTAGTAGCAATAGTGGAGAGCTAGAGATGAGAAAAAAGAAGACCAGGACGAAAAATAAAAATTCCTCAAAGAAAATAGAGGATGGACATCCCTCTAATTCGAGTTTAGCAGTAGATGTGGAGAGATCAGAAAATGAAGATCCAAATGTGCCCAGAAAAATCATATATAAAGGTATAAAAAAAATGAATTATTTTTTATCTATGATTTATATAGATATGATGTTAGTCTTAATGGATAAAAGATTCATATTGATGATAATGATATATTTTTACTTTTCAAGTTGAATATGAGTTAGCCAGGGATGTAATTCAAAAACTTTCTAGTGAAGTTGGTAGACTAAAAACTGCATGTAGGGAGCATGATAAGTTTATGCAGATATTTGATGAGAAAGAGAATGAGTTTAGAGAGGAGATCCTCAATAATTAAAATCAAACTTCAAGAAGCACAAATGATTGAGGATGTGAAATCCAATCAGCTAAAAGAGAGAGAGGGCCAAGTAGAAGAGTTATAAGTTGAAGTCATGTCCATGAGAAAGCAGTTGGAAGAGAAGGAAAAATAGCTCAAGAAAGTGAAGAGCACCAATGGCTTTGGAAAACCTCCTCAAGAGCCAAAGATATCTAGTGAATATATTTTGTCTTGGGTTTTACAAGGATCAATGTTGTACCCAAGCTAGAAAAAGCAACATTGTAATACCCAAGAAACCTACAACTCAAAATAGCATAAAAAAGAAAATTACACGAGGAATAAAGCTACATATCTACCAGCATCCTAGAAGAGAATCAAGAGGAGCATACACATCTAGAAGATAATTCGCTCCTAGATTTGATGGTAGAATATTTTAGACGAGAATTCAAAAATCCTTTCCCCCCTTGAAAGACGAGGTCAAGTGATTTGTTTGTCACAATTTTGGACATTTGGTAGCTACTTGTAAGAGAAAAATTTACACATCTATGCAGTAGTTTGATCAATTAAGAACAGGACCCGCCTTCAAGTATACAAGTTCAATTAATGGGTTTTGTTATGCTTGTAACTTGTTGGGCCACAAGGCCATTGATTGCAGATCTAGAACATGGAAATGGAGATCCTACATGAGAAATAGAAGATCATATATCTCGGCCTCATATCTTGGTTATATATTTTTTTATGCATGTCACAATTTTAGGCACATGGCCAAATATTGTAATATGCCTAGATCCTTCAACCCCTCTAGTCAAAAGGATAAGACAAAGGTTAACTCAACCAAGGAACCAACCAAGAACCATGCAAAAGAAAAAGGAGAAGTAGCTAGGAAAGTATGGCATTTATCTTTTCTTGTGTGATGAGGATGATAAGTCGTACATTGATAGTGGATGTTCAAACCATATGTCAGGATATAGGAGCAAATTTCAGTTCCTGAAGAAAAACAAGAGTGGCCATGTTGTTTTTTAAGGTAATAAACTAGAAAGAGTGTTTGGAAGTGGTAAATACAACCTTGGTGAAAAGAGAACCAATGTAGATGATGTATGGACTGTTGAGGGTCTAAATCAAAATATCTTTAGTGTGAGCTAGATGTTTGATGGAGGAAAGGAAGTAGTCTTCAACTCCAATGGTTGCTTCATATGGAAAGAAGGGTCAAAGAGAGTCATTTCCAAAGGAGTCAAGACACTAGCTAATGTGTATCTGTTGAAGCAAAGAGTGAGCGGAAAAAATAGGTCAAAGAATAAATCTTCCTCATCAGATTCTAAGTAGGAGATACCAACCCCTATTGCAATATGTGCTTGCATGATAGATATTTTAGAATGAAAAATGCATGTGAGGCCTTCATAGCCTCAAGTGGAGTTTATGTCAGAGTCTTAGAAGCATGGTGGTTATGAGTTCCAATACCATCAACAATGAGATTTGATCTAATGCATACATGAATATTCATATCCATCCTACTTATATGAGTTATATATGGCTCACGGGAGCTTTTCTTGTCTCTTGGTTTCAAGGCTTGTACTTTATATCTCCCATTTTTTTTTGCTCATGTTTCTTATAGCTATTGGATTTATTGATATTGTGTGAAATAAAAACAAGAAAAGAGATATATATCAACCTTCTTGAAATTATTATTAATTATTTTTCAAAATTACCCTAGTATGAGCTTGGACACATTGTGGCAATGCCATGTATTGAATGAATTGATACATAGACCATCCATGTGTGTGTTGTTATATGATCATAATTACGACCATTACTTATTATTATTTCATCATCTTATGTTTGTTGAGAATTCAGTCATTAGTGAGTTGAGTCTTGATGGAGATAAGAATGTTTTTGGAGGAGTCTCATGAAGTCTACTTGCTACCATATGTATGGTTTAATTATTTTCTAACAACTATGTCATGTTATGTTTTTTCGCTCATTGGCTCATTGGAGGTGTTATAGTAGCAGTGTACTTCATTGATAATACTGTGTAAAATGCTTTGAATCCATGTACTTGTATTGTCTTTATCATTAGGTCTACTAGTGGATTGGTCATATAGTTGAGCATTCATGTGAAAGAGATTCATGAAGTCATGTTATAGTCATGTATGAGGTATTGTGTCACTTTTATAGCCGTGTATTTACAATGTTATATTTCAAATAATCATGGTCATATGAAGTTTTGTTCCACCTTGTGCTTCTTTCTCGTGGCAAGGAAAAAATGATTACAATGGAAGTAGTTCACTACAATTTGGATATGATTTTGGAGATAGCATGTGTCCAAGGGGAGCATATTATATGTATATATTTACTTTAGCCATCGATTGTTTCCATTATGGTTCACTTGGAGGTGTTCATGATGTGCCTCATGCTATGTTATGACTATTGAGTTTTTTTTTTACCTCATTATATGAGCAAAGAAATTGATGATTGGCCATTAATTTTGTTGTTGGAGATATCACATTAAAAGATGGTTGGTGTTTGTGGTATATGCTTTGATCCAACATATTGTGCTACTGACGTGTCTTTTCTAAAATGGAGAGTATGGGTTGCTGCCTCATTTGGATACTATTGCATATTTTGATTCATGATTCTCATAGTTGTCACATGATTTTATTCATTGATTCTATATTTTGTTTCCTCGTGTGCATATTTTTGCTGCTGCTACAGATTGGTTAGTTTGACAGGCTTCTAAGAGTAGCATGCTTGATGATTGGCTTGATATGTTTCTTGTTGCTTCTAATATGGGAAGCATGGTTATTTGTTGAGATGCATTGCTATTCAGTGATGTGCATTTTGAGGAGATATCATATGGTTCAATGCTTAGGCTTGTGTTTACAAAGTTATTTTTTTCCTTTTCAGAAGGATTTGACGCTTTTCCATTGATGTCAAAAGGGTGAGAGAAGAGAAGAGAAGATTGAAGGTCTGGAGATTATGTGTGGTTTCCATCAATGTCAAAGGGAGAGTTTATTGGAATTGTGGTTTTCATGGTTACAACTAGTTTGTGTTGGCATTGATGTCAACCTTATGATGGCCTAGATGATGCATTGATGTCAACTTGGCTCAAAGAGCATAGTATTGTTGAGATTTATCACAACCTTGAGGTGGCCTAGTTAATCATTTGATGTCCTAGTCTATTTGGCCTATTTACAGAATTGCTACAGAGTTGTGTAGAGGTGTTGAAAGTTGTGTAGATGTTTGAGGAAGAGTAGAGGCCTTGTTGGCACTAATGTCAACCCTTAACTTGTTGGCATCTAGGTAAACTTAGTGGTGGCACTTTTCTGATGAATGAACCTACTTGCACGAGTGACATAGTGTTTGGAAAAGATCTGGAGGATTGTATAGATGTTGGGGAAGGTGATCACACATTCTAGTAGAATTTTAGGTTGAAAGGAGTTGATTTTCCCTATGCTCTTCCACAGTTGCAAGGAGTTATACCTACATAGAGTGGTTTTAGGCTCTCAGCTATTGGGAGGCCGATGGAAAGGGAGAAGTTATAGTTGTTAGGAGAAAGTATTCATCCTAGGAGTTGTGGCCTACACGTGAAAATATTTGCATTCCTCACGCATCATAAAAAGAAATTGGCTATGGTAATTCCAAGAAGCTTCAAAATTGAAAGGGTAAGCCTGAAATTGGTTGAATAAGTCTTCCATTGGGTGTGAATGAGGTTAATGAAAAATTAGTGATGATTATGGTTGGATTTCCAAAAGACGAATTCTCCTAAAATATTATATATATCTCATTTTAGATCTGAGATGTGTTTGGTTAGTGTGATTGAGAGAGTAAGATGTCCGCAGAGAGGAAAAATGCTTCAAACATATTCGTGAGAAGAGATACCTTGTATATGAGTCAAATTGGAAGTGGAGTGAGCATATCGAAAGCATGTAGTAGAGTGCTGAAGAAGATCTATCATTATGTAGATAAGATCGATAGCAGAGGAATAATTTGCACAAAGAGGCTACTATATCTACATCTTAATTGTGTGTGTGTAGGGAGTTGATGTGAATGGAAATGTGCAATAATATTTTATATGATGTTTTATGTGTTATTGTAGCAGAGAACTATGATGTCATGCATGCTTATATGGTTGTAGCTTATTTAGGGTTTGGTGTTATATTTTTATGGTTGAGTGTGAGTTATGTCTATGTTGTTGGATAGTTATGTTGTGGGAGATTTGATGTATGTATTGCACTGGAATATTTTCTAGAGTGAAGAGCACACTGGTTGTGATGTTTTTTAGATGTCTTTGTGATGATTTCGTGTCTTGCTGTTGGAGTTTTATAGCAAAGATGAGTCATACGTGCGTTGAGCATAGTGTCTTGCAGATCTAGTATGAAATATTATGAAAGGAGGTCCACATAGAGGGTAAGAATAAGTGGCCTTTGGAAAGTGGTGGCTTTCTAGGTTTAAAGCAGTAATTCCATGCTAGTGGTGGCTAGAAAATAATGTTTAGGGAGTAAAGTATTCCTAGCTAGTTGGTGCCAACAAGTTGTAATAGGATCTAGTCTCATAGATGGTGGTGGCCAACAAATCATGTTTGAGGTCATGTCTCCTAGCTAGTGGTGATTAGACATATTTATGTAAAAGATATCATTTTCTTGACACATAATAGAAGATTCCGAGTAGTGCAACAACAACAAGGGTGTTTTTTCTCCCAAAAGTATTTCTGCTAGATATCTTTGTTTCTTCATGTGATAATGATTTTTGTGGTTGTGCTTTGATGGTTTGTTATTTGTAAAAATTTCTTATATGTTAACATGTTCATCATATATCTTCTTATGGCTCATTTTTATGCATATATCCTCTTATGTGTTAAGTTGCTAATGTATGGTGGAATGAGTTAAGGGTTTGAAAATAAAAATTAAAAATTATATAAGTGCCATCATTATTGATTGACCCCTGTCCCTCCTAATAGTGATCTAGTTTCCAAAATAGAGTCTTGATACAAGAAGGAAATGCACTCTATTATGAATCAAGGAAACTAAATGAGAAGGAGAATAACTATGTCACTCATGATTTGGAGCTTGCAACAATACTGCATGCATTGAAAATGTGGAGACACTATATGTTTGGGAGGAAATTTGTGTTGATGTTCGATCATGAGAGGATGATATATTTATCTGACCAACCCAAATTAAATGTTAGGCAAGCTAGATGGTTAGCCCTAATTTATGAGTTTTATTTGAGATCAACATATTAAGAGTAAGGAAAACAAAGTAGTAGATGCACTTAGTAAAAACATACAAATGGCTCACTTGGTATTCATGATCACATGTGAGATTAACATTTATGAATGGATTAAATAGGAAATATAAATGATGAGCATTCCAACATGTGAAGGAATGCTTACAAAAAGAACTAGAGGGAAGAATGAGCAAAAATTACAATCTCACCGATGATTATATGTTTTTTTTTAAAGAGTAGATGGTATGTGCCTTATGTAACCAACTTTAAGAAGCTCATAATGGATGAGTTTCATAAGAATCCTTATCCAGGTTATCATTCATATAAGAAAATGACCACAATAGTGAACAAAATTTATTATTGGTCAGGAGTGAAGCACGAGATTACTAAGTACATTGTTAGGTTCCTTGAATTCCAACAAGTCAAAGTAGAATTCAGGCACATAGCCACTTTTTTGCAACCAATCCCAATGCCTAAGTGGAAATCGAAATTTATACCTATGGAATTCATTATAGTATTTCTGAATAAATCCATACAAAATGATTCCATTATGGTGTCAGTGGACAAGTTAAGCAGGGAAACCCACTTATAGTTGTGAAGTGCACCCACAAATCCATTGATATAGCTCAGATTTTCATGAAAGAAATATTTGGATAATATAGCATACGAAAGAAGACATTATTAGAATGTATGTCATGAATCAACCAATGTGTTGGGAAGAATTAATATCATTAGTTGAGTTTTCATACAACAATGGGTATCATGAGTCTCTAAATATGAGCCCTTTTGAACATTGTATGCCCGAAAATGTAACAGTCCTATTAGTTGGGATGACCCTGTGAGCAAGGTGGTCGTCCTTCGACTTGACATGGTGAAGGAAATGGAGAATAATTGCTCAATATTTGGCATAAAAAGAAGGTTTCCAAAGATAAGAAAAATATTTATGTACATCATTAGAGAATGCACAAATAATTCCAAGTGGAAGAGCATGCATATCTTCGTATCAAACCAAGGAATAGATCACTGAAAGTGGGATCTTGTGCTAAGTTAGCACCAATATTTTGTGGACGATATCAAAGTGTGACCAATGGTTTATAGACTAGCCTTACCAACCACCGTGAAACGACACAATGTATTTCACATTTATTTACTTAAAAAGCATGCACATGACTCTAATCATGTCATTGATTGGTCTGTGATACAGGTGGAATCTGAGGGCTGATTACAACTAGAACCATTGTACATCCTATACCAGAGATAGATTACACTTTAGAATCAAGTGAGAGAAGGTCAAGTTGCAATGGAAGCACTTTGGACTCGATGAAGCAACCTGAGAGATGGAAGATCAAATGAGAGTACTCTACTTGCTTTTATTGCATCGAGAGGCACTCTACAACCCAGTATGGGAGACATGTTGTCACGTAACATTAAATTTAAAAATAGTAAAATAATATTTTAAATAACAACAAAAAAAAATTAATGTCGGCCATAATTGAAATACTTCAATTTTCACCTTAATTTTAAATAACTTTATATAGAGATATAAAGTAACCGAAAGTAAAAAAAATATTATCTTTTTAGTACGAGGAAAAGAATATCACATGATGTGTAATTCATTCTATGTAAAGTTTAAATGTAATATTTAAAATAAAAATGTATTAATAATAAAAATTATTTTAGTTTCAACCATAAGTAAAATATTTCAATGTTCATATTAAATAACATAATTTTATATAAATTAATTTTATTTCTATTTTATATAGAGAAAAATAAAGTACTTTAAATTAAAAATTATCTTATATTTTCGTTATTCATAACTCCATATATGTGTAATTTATTTCATTTTTAATATTTAATTGATATATAATATTTTAAAAGCATAAATAAAAAAGAAAAATTAATGTGGGTTATAAATAAACTATTTCAATATGTAGGTTGAGTAAAAGATTTTAACATGAAACATGCATAGATAGAAAGATTGAGAGAATTATTGTTCCATTAATAGATGCTTTCTAATTCAATGTATGAGGGAGATTTTTAATTGTTTCAATGCTTAAAATGGATTTGATATGTAAAATTTTAGAAAATATTAATAATAAAAATAACTAAATATATGCATATAAGAAAAAAAAAATGAGGGGTCTTGTTTTAAAATTTTAGTGTGGAGAAAGCGAATTATAAATACAATGTTTTAAAGTCAACTAAATATATATTATACCAACATAGATAAATCTTAACTCTCGATATACCAAGCATCGAGAGGGATGAAATCACTTTTCACTCTAAAATAGTTTTCCATCTCAGGAGATTTGATCCTTCTCAGCGCATGGTAGATCTAGAGTTAAGGTGGATCTAGGCTGGTTTAATGTATGAATGGATGTAATATATATATCAGTAATTTTTTTTTATAGAACACTAAAGATGGTGTTCACTTAAGGGAGAGGAGTCTGTAATAGCCCATTTTCTAAACCCCAACATATGTAAATATAATAGTGTATTGCAATCGTGAGAGCCACAGTTGATTGAAGCTAAAATTTGTGAATAGTTAAAGAGTGAATGGAAATTTAAGGACTAGCATGAAAAAAGGGAGAAAGAGGTCCACAATATGAGGGGAGGGAAGTTGCATGCCATGATCAAACATTTACTAGACAATTTCTTTCTCAATGGCATACCCAACGACTAGTGCTGACAAAAATTAAAGAGATGGGATTAGCTATATGGGTAGAGGATTTCAGGGGAATTTTGAGGTCTAAAATGGACCTCCTAAGAAAATTATAAAATAATAAAGGAAATAATAAAATAAGATTTGATTACATCATCAAATTTTGGAGGGAAGAAAGAAAAAACTACTTTTCAACTCGTAACTTATCTCCCTAAGGTTTTACTCAAATTTCGAGCAGGAATACTCGTTGGATGCAAAATTTAATTACCCATCTAAGGAGTACCCATGTTCCATACTTTTGATGGACTCTACTACATGAAAAATGAGAAATACATGAATAATGTGATTGCAATCATGTTTTTTTATGTATTTCTCATTTCTCGTGTAGCGGGGTCCATCAAAAGTGTGCAACATGGATACTCCTTCGATGAGGAATTTAATTTTGCATCTAATGAGTACTCCCGCTTGAAATTTGAGTAAACACTTGGGGAGATAAGTTGAAAATACGAGTTGAAAAAGTAGTTTTATTATTTTATAATTTTTTAATCTTTTTACTTTTTTACTTCAAAAATGGTGAATCATCCCCATGGTTGACATCATCATCTTGAATCCTATTGGTTCTCATAAAGTTTATTTTGGTTGTACATTTTTCATAGGATGCCCATTTTAGAGCTCAAAATTCCCCTAATGCCCTATCCCGCCCCCCTTAGGGATAGAGACCAAGGAATTGGGGCCTCGTGTAGAAATTATACAAACATATGTATATCAATGGATTCAATCTGATCAAGAAATGTAGTTCAATCTGATCAAGAAATGTAGTACTAAAGCTATATACTAAATCCTTCTACAAAAAAATTGTAGAGAATAAACATGATCGCCAATCACAATAAGCAAAGAAAGAATCAAATCAAACCACAACACAGATAATTTCCCGGGGAAATCTTTCTACTCAAAACCCCTCTATCTTCTATTTTATATTCACCATGGAATCATGAAACAATTACAATGCTCTCTTCTCACAAGTCACAACTATCTCACACTGTCCCAGACAAAATCGACCAACACTTAGCCAATTCTCAGCCTCTAAAAACCCTGCCTTTCTTGCGCAATTCATGTGGAATGCAATCCCTATTCGTTAGGAATTTCAACCGTCCAAAAATGCGTAAGGATCAGGGGCAATCCAATGGATGTCTAGTTGCATGTGGGCAACTTACTAATCACACAACTGATAGTTAACATTCCTTTAAACTTTGTCTCAGCTAGGTCTCCACTAGAACTAACATGCATGCAACTATTAATAGTAAATCATCAGCTACATGGAAAATCACTGATTGTGATTTAAATATAATTTAATTCACTTGATCTCTCGCTAGTGCAATAAATAGTTACAACTATTTTAACTGACTTTAACTCACCTAATTGATTTAACTGATTACTCATGCATTAACCTAATGCACCAACTGCAATTCAAACTCCATAACTAATAGAATCATTCTGCATGCCTCACCAACCACCCTGAACTCGAAATACTTGATCTAACTGAGTTTATCAAACTTATCTAACTATTACAAGTGATTATGAGAGAAGATTACATTTTATTGTCCAATTTAATTAAGGGGAAATTAAATTAGACAATGCACCAATTTAATTAATTAAATTGGCCTTCACACTAATGTATCGCTCGAACTTGTGGTCCCACACTAGTGGGTGTGTTGCAATTTCTTGTTGGACTTCAATGCTCCGTTTCAACAAGAAATGGATTATCTGCCACCCTGATCTTGTCTCTATGGTATTTGAATTTTCTCCTAGCAAGCACCTTTGTCAGAATATCTGCATCGTGATCCTCCTTGGGAATGTACTGAAGTAACATAATGCACCTCTGAACACAATATCCGAGATAATGGTACCAAATGTCTATGTGCTTGGACGTATCATGGAATATCAGATTAATTGAGAGTTTAATGGAACTTTGGTTATCACAATGTATCATCGTCGGATCCATCTGAGAACCAAACAAACCAACTAGGATCTTTCTCATCCAAATGGCCTCACATGCAGCTTGACTTGCTACCATGTACTCTGCCTCAGCTGAACTAAATGCAACAGATTGTTTCTTCCTGTTGAACCAATAAATTGTTTTTGATCCTATTATGAAGATCCCTCTTGATGTGCTCTTTATTTCTAATGGACTGCCTGCCCAATCTGCATCCGTGAAGCCTTGAAGCTTCTCTCCCTCTATTCATCTGTACCATAATCCGTACTCTATAGTGCCCCTAAGATATCTCAAGACATGCTTCCCCATCTTCCGAAAGGGATTGGTCAGCATAGCCATAGCTTGACTCAGCTGGTTAACTATGTAGAAAATGTTTGGTCTTGTGTTCATCAAGTACATAAGGGAACCCACTAGCTGCTTGTAGACAGTAACGTCCACTACTTCTCTTGAATTAGCATCCTCTTTCCTCCAATTTTCTGGAAGAGGAGTATCCATGGGTTTAAAATTCTCCATGTGAAACTTACCCAGTATCTCTTTGGCATACTTTCCTTGAGAAAAAAATATTTCACCATCCCGCTACCATATTTCCAAACCAAGGAAATAGTGAAGGAGTCCCATGTACTTCATTTCAAACTCCCTTGCAAGAATTTATCAGCTGCTCATCACTTTTCAAAATTAGATCATCAAAATAAAGTATGATAATCAAGAGCTTACCATCAACCACAATCTAGTACAAGTTCACATCAACTTCACTTTTGGTGAAGCCCAACCTAGTGAAACAGTTTTCAATCTGAGTGTACCAAGCATGAGGTGCTTGCTTTGGCCCATATAGTGCTCTCTTGAGTCGACACACATGCGACTTAATGTCAAATATCTTGAAACCTTTTGGCTTCTCTATGTACACTTCCTCCTAAATAACTCCATTGAGAAACAAAATTTTCACATCCATCTGATGAATGCACCACCCCATCTGCGCTGAGAGTGCAAGGATAGATCTAATGGAATACTACCTCGCGACTAGTATGAAATTCTCCTCATAGTCAATCCCCTCAACTTGTGAGAATCCCTGGGCCAAAAATCTGGCATTGTACATCTCTACACTCTCATCGACTACTTGCTTCACCTTATAGATCCATCTAGATCCAACCACTGATTTTCTGACTGATCTTGGGACAACTTCCCATGCATTTTTCTTGACGATGGAGTCATACTCCTCTACCATATTGTCAACCCAAATTGGTTACTGCACTACTTCGTCAAAGGAATATGGTTTTATCACAATACACTTTCTCATAAGATCCATGTATCCAGTAAACTTTTCTGGAGATTGCCTTTGTCTACACAGTGAAATAGGTGCTCCTACATTCTTTGTCGCATCAAATCTCAATCTATCAGCTTCCGTGGTGCGCCTTCTACCATTTCTAGTATATGGCTCTGCATGAGTGTTTTATGCCACTCCATGATCCTCCGCATGTTGTTGCTCCACATCTTGAGCTTCATTCTTTGGAACCAATGGTTCCTCATCTGCATGCAAATCTAGCTCCCTCTCAAGGGACAATCACATGGCTTTCTCCTCATAAAATTTTGTATCTCGTCTCATAATAGTCATCATGTTGTTTGGAAAATACACCCGATAGTTGTGGGGAGTGTCAATTTACCCCCAAAATATCCCAATCTAAACTAATGGTTCGAGATTCTCCCTGGCTTCTTTGGTCACATGCACATAAACACATGATCCAAAAATCTTAAAAAATGAAACATCAGGTTTCTTACTAGTAAAAGCTTCCTCTGGTGTACTCATTCCAAGTATCCGATCAAGACTACGATTTTTCACAAATACCATTGTGTTACATGCCTCTGCCCAAAGATGCAACAGTATGCCCTGATCATGCAACATCGCTCATGCTGCACCCACAATTGTTTTGTTATTTCTTTCTGCAACCCCTTTATATTTTGGGTTATGAGGCGTAATCAACTCTCTCTGAATTCCTTCTTTGCTGCAAAATTTCTTGAACTCATTGGAGATGTACTCACCACCATTGTCACTCCTAAGAACCTTCACATGATTCCCTGTGTCTTTCTCCACATGTGCTTTGAACTCAAGAAATTTTGAGAACGTCTGATCTTTCTTATGCATGAAGTAGATCTAGCACTTTCTAGAAAATCCATCAACAAATATCACATAGTACTTATGATTTTCCGTCAAAACATTAGAGAATGGTCCACACACGTCTGATTTAACTCTCTTAAGGATTTCCGAATCTCGGTTCTCCTTCTCGTGAAAAGTGGTCTTTGCATACTTCCCCATAGTACATCCCTCACATGTGTCTAACTACACAATATTACCCTTGGGAAGACGCGTAGAAATCTCTTGCATGACCTTCAAGGCTCCATGGTGTAGATGGCCCAATATCTTGTGCCATAACTCACCCTCATCCTGGCTCACCACTTTGTCCGCCTTACCCACCATTTTTGCACAGCCATCTACATCACGTTTATAGAGATTATTCACATGAATCCCAATATTATTGGCTTGTCCTGTTGCTTTATGTCAAAGGAAATATTTTCCTTCACTGAAAACAACATCATAGCCTCTATCCTCCAAAATTGTGACTAAGAATAAATTTTTATTCAAGCCTGGTACATGCATTACATATTTTAATAAGAAGGTTTTACCTGACTATCTCTGGAAGGTAACTGTACCAATCTCGGTAGCATTGTACCACTCATCGTCACTCATTTCAATATGCATCTGGAGGTCCATCTCCTCCAAGCTACTAAAAAGTTCTTTGTCTCCCGTCATGTGAAAGGATGCACCACTATTAAAGTATCACATCAATCCCATTACACTTGAAACCGTACATGCAATGAGAAAGAACTCAAGCTCAAAATGCAAGGCCAAAGCCTCGCTAGCTACAGATCTTGAAGCCTTATTGTTGTTCTTCTTTGTGGACAATTAGTGGCATAATTTTCATGCTCGTGACAGTGAAAAACTTCACTCTGGACATGTCACGCTTCTTTCCATATTTGCTAGACTCATATTTTGAATGGAATTTATGTCATTTCCCCTTCTTCGCCTTGGCAGCCAAAGTGCAATCTTCTTCATCATCATTCTTATATGAAGATCCATCCTTGGTATTCCACCTCAATTCTTCTTTCACCAAATTTGACCAAATTCGTTCCCAATCTGGAAGCTTTTCCCTCCAATTGACAAAGTCCTGATAACTATGAAAACTCTTGGGAAGTCCTAGAAGAGCTAGGCTCACTAAGTCATCATCTGCGACAGTAATTCTGACGCTCCAAAGCTCATCCTGATACTGGAAAAACTTTGTTAAATATTTCAAAATGATGTTGCCTTTCTCCATTTTTATTTTCCCGAGCTTGTCCTTTAGTGCCAATTTTCTATGATCACTGCTGCTCTTAAATAGATCTATAAACTATTTCCACATTGCATATGGTGTCGATTTTCCATGGAGACTTGAGACAATGTGGTCCGTACTCCCTCCAGTAAGATCCTCCTTGCCTTTGCAACCTTCTTTTTCCAAGCATCAATATTTGCGGCATTTGCTTCAACGGATTTGGGAACATCACTATCAATGAATTATTTCAACCCATTTTCCTCCAGTACTACCTCCATCCTATATTTACATGAAATATAATTGGAACTATCCTCGATTGCATACTCCAATCTCAAGTCATTGAAAGCCATTTTGATCCTGATTCGCTCGTCGCACCAAGAATACTTTTGCAAATTCGAATTCTATTATGTCACAAACTCAACTTCTCGTCTGCTATAGTGATTTGATGTGCTCTGATATGATGGCAGGGTCACTCCACCAAACCCACATTCTCCTTCCCAAGCTATGCATATAAAAATGCAATTCTATTTAATAATCCAAAAGGTCCTCAATTTCAAGATCTGGCAATCTCAAATACCATGTACGGAAACTTCTATATCTCAAATCTCTGATTTGAGATATTGAAATAAAATATCTTATGGTGGTAAAACCACACCCCTCAACCCAGGTTATAATCTATATGCGGAAACTCCTTTTTAACAATCATTTTAATATGATCATACAACCAATACATAGGCGAAGCTCTCTTTCAGTTATACGTTATGGTTATGAAACCACACACATGGTTATATGAAAATCTTCATATGTAATTAAACCCAAAGTTTAAATTACACTTAAAACCCAACAACCCTCCTACTAAGGTTTCTTTCACAAATGAAAACTTTTTCGAAAGCCTCACAACAGTCTTTGGTTAAACAACCATCGTCCAGACCTTATATTTAAAACCAAGGCTTATCATGGCATTTAAATCATTTCAACTCTGAAGTTCGAACTTGGTTAATGTAACACCAAGGCATATAGATGTTGTGCATTCAACATCAACAAATGAAATCTTCACGGTATTATATTAAAACACCAGCACCCATATGAAATAACATTTGGGCCCCACCATTTAACGTGCCTTCCCATCTAACGGTTGTGGACTTTATCGCATAATATTCGATGATCCGACGATCATCGCATAACAAAGATGCTCTTGCTTTGTATTTCAAAAATCACGTGATATAACTGGTATCTGAATACCACTAAATGACACGTGTCTTACAAATACTGATATCGCGTTCTAAAAACGAAATCCGCTTACCATTTCTTTTGCAGCGCGATCCCACCGGTTTGGCTTATCAAAACCGCCCTTGTTGTTTGTCGCCTCACGGTTCCTCTTTAATTTGTGGTTCCGCCCAATTCTTCAATGCTGCAAATTAACTCTGCAATTCACAAAGAGTTTAAATAAACCTCTGCGTCCTTCACTCACTTTTTTCTCTGCGTTTAAGATTCCTCTACGCACTAGCAAATTCTCCCTTACATATAATTTCTTCCTCAATCTTTGTTTTACTAACGTCCAACATAATCTTATCATGATAAAGAAATGGAAATCGATCCAAATTGGGTCCAGAAATTATCAATTGATCTGATGCTACATTGATTACCTCTTATCTATAGGTATACGTGAAGCCCTTCACAGTTGTTGTATATCGAATCCGCTCCACCGTTTGAACTTGTAACAACCCCACGATGTTCTAATCTTCTAAACTTTCAATTCAACAGTTGTTGGTCCTTAAACCTCTTCTTACACACACAATAAAGTAAACCAGGATTTCATCCCTCTTCAAAAACGCTTTCTTGAGTTGAAACTCAATTTCAATTCTCCTCACAGGTGATTGATCCTTCCAGTGATCGATACACCTCGATATATATATCTCGCAGATATGTATGTGACTCTTCTTGACTCTAATCGCAAGATTGATGCCAACCCTGCAACTAATCATCCATTTGCTCAACCGTATACCGAATCACAAATCAAACCCCCTTACACAGAGTTTTACACTGCTCACAACCCTGAATAATTAACTCATACTTTCACAAATAATTCAAGCAGTCAATACGTGCATAACCCAATCAGTCAATAAAACAGAGTTTCATATTTTCCATAGAAACTTAGATATTCTTCATACATAATTCTACCAAGGACACATGTAAACTTCACAGAGAAATTAGAGACAATTTCCTCATCAATATATACAAATGTGATCAATTACAATAGCATTCACTTACAACTTCTTGTTTGGCCAGATCTTCAATTCGATGGCCCTTCTACCCTCACTACTCTGCCTCTGACCCGCTATATGCCCGTAGGCTTACATTTATACTAATTTAATGGTGAATCGATTCAGCTCCCAAAACTCTTAAAATTCCCAAATCCTAAATCTAGACTAAATCCCTAGATTTGTAGAAACTGACTCCAACTCATTCGTATTCTGCAGACTTTTCAAATCTCTAATCTATTTGTATGCCCAAATAATCATTCAAGAGCAGTTACAATTCTCTCCACATTTAATTAAAATTAATTAGAACCCACTAAATTCATTACATAAAATCTAACTCTCTTGAAAACTAAAAACTCCTAAGTCTAACAAAAATGCATGGAATTTGTTTTAGCCTAATGCCCCTGCATCAGACTCCCAAGGTTAAAATTAATCATGATCTCCTGATCATATGCTCTTAAAACTTTTCCTCCTGGGTCCCATACTTTTCTTTGTTGTTGTCCATCAGCTGCATTATTCTTCAACTGCATACTTCCAAGTTTCCATACTTTGTTCTGCAACTTGCCTCCAGCTATGCTTTCAACTTCTGCTCTTTTTTTTCCTTTGCTAAAATTTCTCTGCTTTCATGCTGCTATCTGCTGCTTCTCAGGCACCTTCATCATCAATCTCCTAATGCCCACTGCTACCTTCAATTTCTGTTGCTGCCAATACTACTGTTGTTATTGTCTTCAATAATTTTTCTACTACCCCTGTGGCTATCTCCTCAATTGTTGCTGTAAATGTTTCCCTCATGGATGTTGCTTCAGCTGCTGCTCTTGCTACCTCTACCAATGTTGCTGCAAATGTTGTCTTAAACATTGTTGTCAATGTTGCCTCTTTTGCCAGAAATGTTTCTAACATTGTTCTTACTCCTGCAGATGTCACCCCACATGTTGTTGCCTCCCAAACTTCCTGGATATCTCTTAAGATATCTCCCTCTGCAACATTCATTTGTTCATCACCAGTATCTACTCCTCTCACAACTTCAGGCGAATTTACTCTAGTGTCTGCAATTTCTTCCTCTTGTTCAAATGTTCTCAGCAAACATTTTAGCCAATTCCCTTGAACTTTTTTCACATCATCAATATGCTTCCATTTAAATTCAACATCTTCTTCTTCTTCCTTGAAAATCTTCAGTAGTTGTCTTCCACCTTCTTGATTGATTCTGGAAATCAATTCAAATTCTTCAAGTACTGTGTCCTCATCTTCTATTAGAATAAAATTCTGATTCCCCACCACTGTAGCAGTTCCAAAATTCTGTCTTACAGTCTTCTCTTTGCCCATCAGGTAAATCAGCTCTCCATTTTCATCAACAGTAATAAAAATTTCCTTCACATGAGACATGATTGTCTCACCTTCCTTCTTCTGCAACAGTTCACATTCATTTAAGGTAACTCCAAGGGATGGATTGTCTTCTGCAATACCTGTCAACATAGCCAACTTGTCAATTTTAAAATCACAAGATCCAATGGTCTCAATTGATGATCCAGACACCAATTCTTCTTTCTGCAGTTCTAAGTCTCTTCCAAGACCCAGAAAGTCTTCACTGTCACTCATTCCCTTGTATCTTCACATTCTGCAATCCCCAATTTTGAAATTGAGGTTCTCCTTCCTGCATTGAATCATGGTTGTTCAACATAATCTCCAGCAATCCAATTTATTCATTCCATGGATTAAATTCTTCCATAGAATTTTACTCCTCCTTTATTTTATTATCCAATGGTGTCAATTTTTCTTCAGCTTCAACAAAATCTACATTCATAAAATAGTTGTTAAAACAAAAATCATAAGGCTCAGTGCCTTTCCTTCCTCTGCCAGCATTTTAGTATGTTGTCCTAAAATTCCTTCCTTCTCTATCAGCACATCAGTATGCTGATTCACTTTTCCCAAAGAATTCTTTGAAGAATTCTCAAGACTGTCAACAAGTCTTTCTCCTACATCATCTGCTCGCATGATGTTTTCCTATTCTTGTCCACTGTAGTGAACTCTACCTTCTGCAATCTCTCTATCATACTCTGAATTTTCCAACAAGTATTCCAACAATGCAATTTCCTTGTGGCATTGCTGAAGTATTTCATCATCATTAACAATCCCTGCATTCATACACAAACTTTCAGTTTGTAGACCAGGAGCGTCAACAGCCTCAACTGGTGTTTTACATATCAGTTCTTCAAACTGATCCTCTCCTTCTTCATTCACAAGAATTTCTTCCTATGCTGCAACAATTTCCATCCTAAATGCATCACTGCCTCCTTCAGTCAAGAGACATTCTCCAACATCGCATTTTTCTTCAGAGTATTCATCTTCTGAGAGATACTTCTTCATACTTGTGAAATCTTCTCAAGATTGCTCATCCTCCTCTGCAAAACCTGTAATCACCTCACAATTGTTAGATTAAAAAATACAAGGCTTTACATCATCCAGTTGATCTGGACTCGTCCAATAACTTAGGAAATCATCAATAATTTACTCTTCAGCAAGACAAACTTCTTGTTGTCTTAGATTTTCTCCATGGCTCATAATATCTTTTACAGACCTCAAATCTTCCTCTGTATCCATGACTTCACTCTATTCTGCTTCACAAATAGAAACTTCCTTTTTCAACTCAGCTGCTCTGAGTTCTACACATTCCAATTGTGTACTCCTCCTATGTTCAAGCTTTCTCAGATTTTCTGCAAACATACACAAATCATCATATGTAAAGTAATTTGACCCCTTGGTCCCACTTGAAGTTTCAGTCTTCAAGTGCTTCTCCAAATACTCAATCATCTTGAGTAATCTCTCTTTCTGCTGAGCATGTATCATCTGATCTTTCTTCATCTGTAGCCTATGCCACTTTAATTTCTTCTTCATGAGCCAACCAACTCTCTGGATTTACTCTATCATCATTTCCAGTTTATTAAATTGTTCTCTGATCTCATCTACCTCTTTCCAATATTCTGCATCAGTTAATTTCTTCCTCATGCCATTTGTCCTAGCATCTTCTTCCTCTTTTCTGTTGTGGCCTCTCTCAGAACTTCTGTTATCTCTTCTATGACTATCAGTAATCATCCTTTCCTCCATGATTTCTTCACTCATCAGCTGCACCAAGCCTCTACAATATCAATCTCTCCTACTGTCACTTACCTCACCGATCCTTTCCTCCAGATCTGGTCTTTTGGCAAGTACTGGTTCCCTATCTGCTGGAACCTTCTAAGCACTCTCTTATGCTCTCTCTAGGCTTCACTCTGCAACTTTTAGAACTCATTCAACCTTTTTTTAATCTCTTGAGGTTCTTCCACATTCTTCTTCCACTCAGAATCCCTTGTTGGACTCCTTCATCACTACTCTCAAAGCTGTGATATGCTTTTGCTGAGATTTATTCAATTGCCTACAACCTGAATTCTGCAAACAATTCCTCAAACCAGAGTTAAATAATGCTCATCAACTCACCTTCAAGATTTTGTATAATCTTGCTTCTCCTTTCACCTGCACTGCATCTCTATACAGTTTAATATCAACTTCAAGATCTAATCTTACTTTAGCATACATACATTCAACAAAAACTTGAAATTTCAAAAAGAGCTATTCCAGCTCTGATACCACTTGATGGTGGGGTCACCCTGCCAAACCCACATTCTCCTTCCCAAGCTATGCATATAAAAATGAAATTCTATTTAATAATCCAAAAGGTCCCCAATTTCAAAATCTGGCAATCTCAAATACCATGTATGGAAACTTCTATATCTCAAATCTCTGATTTGAGATATTGAAATAAAATCTCTTATGGTGGTAAAACCACACCCCTCAAGCCAGGTTATAATCTATATGTAGAAGCTCCTTTTTAACAATCATTTTACCATGATCATATAACCATTACATAGACAAAGCTCACTTTTCGTTATATGTTATGGTTATGAAACCACACACATGGTTATATGAAAATATTGATATGTAATTAAACCCAAAGTTTAAATTACACTTAAAACCCAACAACCCTCCTACTAAGGTTTCTTTCACAAATGAAAGCCCTTTTTGAAAGCCTCACAACAAGCTTTCGTTAAACAACCATCATCTAGGCCTTATAGTTAAAACCAAGGCTTATCATGGCATTTAAATCATTTCAACTCTGAAGTTCGAACTTGGTTAATGTAACACCAAGGCATATAGATGTTGTGCATTCAACATCAATAAATGAAATCTTCATGGTATTATATTAAAATGCCAGCGCCCATATGAAATAACATTCGGGACCCACTAATTAACGTGCCTTCCCATCTAATGGTTGCGGGCTTTATCGCATACCATTCGATGATCCAACAATCATCGCGTAACAAAGATGCCCGCGCTTTGTATTTCAAAAATCGCATGATATAACTCGCATCTGAATACCACTAAATTCCACTTGTCTTACAAAGACCGATATTGCGTTCTAAAAACGAAATCCGCTTACCATTTCTTTTGCAGAGTGATCCCACCAGTTTGGCTTATCAAAACTATCCTTGTTGTTTTTTGCCTCACAGTTCCTCTTTAATTTGTGGTTCTGACCAATTCTTCAACGCTGCAAATTAACTCTGCAATTCGTATAGAGTTTAAATAAACCTCTGCGTCCTTCACTCAATTTGTTCTCTACGTTTAATATTCCTCTACGCACTAGAAAATTCTCCCTTACATATAATTTCTTCCTCAATCTTTGCTTTGACTAATGCCCAGCATAATCTTATCGTGATAAAGAAATGGAAATCGATCCAAATTGGGTCCGGAAATTATCAATTGATTTGATGCTACATTGATTACCTCTTATCTGTAGGTATGCGTGAAGCCCTTCATAGATGTTGTATATCGAATCCGCTCCACCATTTGCACTTGTAACAACCCCACGATGTTCTGGTCTTCTACACTTTCAATTCAATAGTTGTTGGTACTTAAACCTCTTCTTACGAACACAATAAAGTAAACCAGGTTTTCATCCCTATTCAAAAACACTTTCCTGAGTTGCAACTCGATTTCAATTCTCCTCACAGGTGATCGATCCTTCCAATGATCGATACACCTCGATATATATATCTTGCAGATATGTATGTGACTCTTCTCAACTCTAATCGCAAGATTGATGCAAACCCTGCAACTAATCATCCATTTGCTCAACCGTATACCGAATCACAAATAAAACCCCCTTACACAGAGTTTTACACTGCTCACAACCCTGAATAATTAACTCATACTTTCACAAATAATTCAAGCAGTCAATACATGCATAACCCAATCAGTCAATAACACAGAGTTTCATATTTGCCACAGAAACTCAGATATTCTTCATACATAATTCGACCAAGGATACATGTAAAATTCACACATAAATTAGAGACAATTTCCTCATCAATATATACAAATGTGATCAATTACAACAACATTCACTTACAACTTCTTGTTTGGCCAGATCTTCAATTCGATGGCCCTTCTACCCTCACTACTCTGCCTCTGACCCGCTATATGCTTGTAGGCTTACATTTATACCAATTTAATGGTGAATCGATTCAGCTCCCAAAACTCTTAAAATTCCCAATTCCTAAATCTAGACAAAATCCCTAGATTTGTGGAAACTGACTTCAACTCATTCCTATTTTTCAGTATTTTTGAATCTATAATATCTTCATATGCCCAAATAATCATTCGAGTTTAGTTACAATTCTCTCCACATTTAATTAAAATTAATTAGAACCCACTAAATTCATTACATAGAATGTAACTCTCTTGAAAACTAAAAACCCCTAAGTCTAACAAAAATGCATGGAATTTGTTTTAGCCTAATGCCCCTGCATCATGATACCATGTAGAAATTATAAAAACATATGTATATCAATGGATTTAATCTTATCAAGAAATGTACTAAAGCTAGACACTGAATCCTTCTACAAATCAATTACGGAAAATAAACACAATCGCGAATCACAATAAGCAAAGAAAGAATCAAGTCAAACCACAACACAGATAATTTCCCGAGGAGATCTTGCTGCTAAAAACCCCTCTATATTCTATTTTATGTTCACCATGGAATCATGAAACAATTATAATGCGCTCTTCTCACAAGAGTCTCCTGCACTCTCACAAATGTCTCACACGTCTCGGACAAAATCAACCAACACTTAGCCAATTCTCAGCCTCTAAAAACCCTGCCTTGCTTACGAAATTCATGTGGAATGCAATCCCTATTCTTTAGAAATTTCATCCTTCCAAAACTACACAAGGATAATGGGCAATCCAATGGATTTTTGGTTGCATGCAGGAAATCTACTAGGTGCACAACTGATAGTTAACATCCCTTTAACCTTTGTCTCAACTTGGTCTCCACTGGAACTCACATGCATGCATCTATTAATAGTAAATCATTGGTTGCATGGCAGATCACTAATTGTGAATTAAATATGATTTAATTCAGTTGATCTCTCACTAGTGTAACAAACAGTTACAACTAGTTCAAGTGACTTTAACTCACCTAATTGAGTTAATTGACTACTCATGCATTAAACTAATGCACCAAATGCAATTCAAACTCCATAAATAATAGAATAACTCTGCATGCCTCACCAACCACCCTCAACTTGAAATACATGAGCTAAATGAGTTTATCACACTCAGTTAACTATTACAAGTGATTATGAGATAAGATTACATTTTATTGTCCAATTTAATTAAGGGAAAATTAAATTAGACATTGCACCAATTTAATTAATTAGATTGGCCTTCACACTAATGTATCGCTAGGACCTATGGTCCCACACTAGTGTGTGTGCTTCAATTTCTTGTTGGACTTCAACACTGTAATATCCCAAAAGGGAGAATGCAGTAATACAAAAACACAATAGCTGGAAACTGCAACAATGAACAAATACTCTAAATACACCATACAAATAGACAGAATAACTAAGCCATTTTATTAATAGGAGGTGGATAAAAAAATAAAACAATGCTCAAAATATGAGACACTCAAGCCAAAGAAGTGGCCTACAATGACCGTAAAGTCCTTCCACAAGAGGGATTACGTAACTGTTGGACTATTGGAAGGAATAATGCGTTGTGCCTGATGCAAATGTCGAGAACGCAACTGCTAGAAAGATATAAAAGTGTATATCTGGCAGTTTCAAAGCTCAAATGATGTTCAAATTTTAGATCCGGGCTCTATGATGAATACCCAAGATAACCCAGAAAGGATTTCTAGGTCTGAAAATCTTGGAAAATCACCCACTTAGGCCCTGCAACATATGGCTGTTGGGTATGTAGATCTAAAGCATGAATTGAAGATATGATGGCTGCAATAATGTAAAATAAACTAAATGCTTGAAGGGTTGATCCCTTCACTATATCCTCAAGCTAGAAGCTTAAGATCCAGATCCTCCTTCCAACTCCACTAAATGCAGCTGTTGAATACACAACAGCTAAGTAAAATATGTTGTTGAGGATGGAGGCTCTATAGCCCGATGCTATATGTTGCAATGAAGCTCAAAAATTATGGAAATAATGTGCCTAAAGTGAGGAGATGGTCCCTTATAGGATTTCCAACTCAAATACTGATAACTTCCCTGATCCAATAGATCTATAGAAATAGACTGTATAATCCCTTGGGGAATTATTGTTGCTTAGAGGTGTGTAATGTTGGCTTGAATGTCGGAGATGAATATACTGCTCCTAGAAGACTGATATTGAAGAAAAATGTGAAAGGATGAATCCTCCACCAGTTTCCTAGCTGAAGTGCTAGAAACAACCTCCTCCTCTCAAACCCTCAAGCAGGAATGTGTAATTCATGAGACTAAATGTGCATATGAGAGTGGATGAATGTGGCACCAATTCCTGATTATGTATGGCAGCTCAAAGAAACCTTCCTAGAGTAGGCACTCGAAGTCCACTATGGGTAAGGGTGGGATTTCCGCTCGGAAACACCTGTGTGCTAAACAACAATGCAGACTTAGCTAAAAAATTGAAGTGTGCATAGAAATTTCAAATGAAAAATCCAGATCTAAACAAATCAATAATCGAAATCTAAAGCCTGCATTTTATTGTTGCCTTCATCACCCTTATATGGTTTATGAGCCTTCCATAGCCATGGCCCACCTCATAACTGTGTTGCACATGTGGCCACTGGCCTACATGAAGACTACGTTGTCTCTCCATGTTCTCCACCATCTCTACATTTAATTCCCACTCTCTCCATCATGTGTGCATTAGATGCACAACTTCCTCCACTATTTCATCATTAGTGCTCTATGATCTTACTTTTAATGCACCATGATATCATTTGACTTCCTCCATGATCTCCATGATCATATCTTTAATAATGCATGATCTCCACTCCTTATTCATTAAATAGCTACTCCACTACTCCATAAAGCAGATCTACTTCTAAATTATCCACACACACACATAAAAAGTGGATTTTATTCATCTATGGGGTTTATGGTTCCCTCCACCCTCTTCTTTACTTAATTAATTAGAAAAATTAAGAACTCTAATATTCCAATTATCTGATGGAAAATTGGGAATATTATAGTCCTCCCTACCAAAATGTTGCTTGTCCTCAAGCAACTGCAAAAGTGGATGCTACAACAATCCATATCCCTCCAAATTTCATCCTCATGTGGAAGGCCTCCCCATCTGCTACAATGTGTAATGCATTCCCAACTCCAAAGCTGCCTCTCTAGAATGTCTATAATGGCCTCCAAATGAAAATTTAGATGCCTCTCCTCATTAATGAGTCTCCAAGTGGCAACCATATGTTGTCCAAGATTCTCCTCTATGCATGAGATACATAAATTGAAGTGGTCTCTTACCAAAGTGGAAAGTCCCCCATCATAAATTATCTCGTCGTCCCATGCTACATGAAGTAGATTATATCTCTCCATTCTTCCATCCTATTCAGATTCAACAAGAAATTTCAGCACCCATACCTAGTGTGGGACCAGTAGGTCCAAGCAGCACCTACACCATGGTGGGACCACAGGGCTTAATTTGGTGCATGTATATTTTAGTTATCCCTTAATTAAGATGGACAATAAAATGCAATCTAATCTCAAAATAACTTGTAATAGTTAACTGAGTGTGATAAACTCAGTTATCTCATGAATTTCGAGCTAGAGGTAGTTGGTGAGGCATGCAGAGTAATTCTAGATGTAACAGAGTTCGAAGTGTAGTGGTTAATGCAGGTTGTAATCAATTTAACTTAGTTAAGTGAGTTAAACTCAGTTGTTCTAGTTGTAACTATTAGGTACACTAGTGAGAGATCAAGTGAATTAAATATTAATTAATTCACAATCAGTGATCTCACATGCAACTGAGTATTTACTATTATTAGCTGCATGCATGTCAGATCCAGTGGAGACCCAGTTGAGATATAGGTGAAAGGGAAGTTTACTATCAGTTGTAGGATTGTTGGGTTGCACCCATGCAACCAAAAACCCATTGGAGTTCCCATGATACTTGTGTAGTCAAGGAAGGCCAAAATTCCTAAATAATAGGGATGGCATTCATCAGGGATTGCGCAAGCAAGGTAGGCTGTATGGAGGCAGTAAATTGGCTAAGTATTGGTTAGTTTTATCTGATACAGTGTGAGACAATTAGCTGAGTACATGAGGACTCTTGTGAGAATATTTTTATGCAATTGTTTCATGATTCCATGCTGAATATAAAATAGAAGATAGTGGGTTTTGAGCAGCAAGATTTTCCGGGGAGATTATCTGTGTTGTGGCTTGATTGATTCTTCTTTGCTTCATGTGATTGACGATTGTGTTTTTAACTCCGTAATTGATTTATAGAAACAATTCATTATTTAACTTTAGTACATTGTTAGATCAGATTAAATCCATGATATACATGCTTGTTGTATAATTTCTACATAGTATCAGAGCACAGGAAATCACAATTGTGAAGGAGGAGCTGAGTTTGTGATTGGATAGAATTTGAATTTGCAGAAAGACTTTCCTGGTGCTACAACTAATTCAGGATCGAAATGGATTTCATTGGCTTGAGGTTGGAGTATGCACTTGAGGGAAGCTCAAACTATATTTCTTGGAAGGACAGGATGGAAGCAGTACTCGAAGACAATGACTTGAAGGAATTCATTGACAATGATGTTCCTAAAACCGCTGTGACAGATGTTGCAAATCTTGATGCATGGAAAAAGAAAGTGGAAAAGGTGAGGAGGATGCTATTGGAGGGAGTACGAGACCACATTGTCTCAAGCCTCCATAGGAAAGCCATACCATATGCAATTTGGAAGGCTTTGACGGATCTATTTCAGAGAAGGCTTTGACTCCATGCCAAAATATTTAACAAAGTTTGTCCAATTTCGGGATGAACTGGCGAGCGTTGGCATAAATGTCGCTGATGATGATTTGGTGAGCTTGGATCTCCTAGGATTTCCCAAGGCTTGGCACAATTATCAAGATTCTATCAATGGAAGGGAAAAACTACCATATTAGGAACAATTGTGGTCGGATTGGGTGCAGGAGAAGTTCGGATGGAACAACAGTGATGGATCTTCATCTAAGAAAGAAGATGAAAAAGATTCCAAGATGAAGAAGGTGAAGGGGAAAAAATTCCATTCCAAATTTGAGTCCAAAGATGGCAATAAGCGGGATATGTCCAAGGTGAAGTGTTTTCATTATCACGAGCATGGGCATTATGCTACTAATTTTCCACAAAAGAAGAAGAACAAGAAGGTTGTAGGATCTGTAGCTGGTGAGGATTTGGCCTCGCCATTTGAGCTTGAATTATCATTGATCGCATGCATGGTGTCAAGTGCATTGGGATCTATGTGGTATTTGGATAGTGGCGCTTCCTTTCACATGACAGGAGACAAGGAAATTTTTAGTAGCTTGTAGGAGAAGGATCTCCAGATGCATATTGAAATGGGTGACGACAGGTGGTACAGTGCTACCAGGATTGGTACCATTACCTTCTAGAGGCAGTAAGGTAAACCATTTCAATTAAAATATGTAATTCATGTACCAAGTTTGAAGAGAAATTTAGTTTCAATTGCAATGTTGGAGGATAGAGGCTATGATGTTGTTTTTAGTGAAGGAAAATCTTTCTCGCGAAACAAAATAAACAGGACAAGACAAGAAGATAGGGATTCGAGTTAAGAATCTCTACAAGCTGGATGTAGATGGCTGCACAACATTGCTGGGGAAGGCAGAAAAAGTGGTGAGTCGGTTTGAGGGTGAATTATGGCATAAGATATTGGGCCATCTTCACCATGGAGCCTTGAAAGTCATGTAGCAGATTTTTATTGGTCTTCCTAGGGGTACACTTGTGCATTCAGACACATGCAAGGGATGTACTATGGGAAAATATGTAAAGGCCACCTTTCATGAGAAGGAGAACTGAGCTTCGGGGATCCTTGAGAGAGTTCAAACAAACGTGTTTGGACCATTATATGTTGCTTCGAAAACAAAACATAAGTACCATGTGATATTTTTTTATGAGGTTTCTCGTAAGTGTTGGATCTTCTTCATGCAGAAGAAAGATCGGACATTATCAAAGTTTATTGATTTTAAGGCACTAGTGGAGAAAGAGTCGGGGAAGCAAGTGAAGGCTATTAGGAGCGACAATGGTGGATAATACATCTCTAACAAATTCAATAACTTTTGCAGAAAATAAGGAATTCGAAGAGAACTAATAGCGCCTCATAAACCACATCATAATGGGGTCACTGAAAGAAAGAATAGAACAATTGTGGGTGCAACAAGAGCAATGTTGCATGATCAAGGCCTACCGATGCATTTGTGGGTGGAAGCATGCAACACTGTGGTATTTGTGCAGAACGGTTGTCCTCATAGGATACTTGGAATGAGTACAATAGAGGACGCTTTCACTGGTAAGAAACTTGATGTTTCACACTTTAAGATTTTTGGCTCATCTGTTTATGTGCATGTGACCAAAGACACCAGGAAGAAGTTGGAATTGATAACAAAGATCAAGATTTTTTTGGGGTACACTAAAACACCCCAAAACTATTGTGTGTACTTTCCAAACAACAGAATGAATGTTGTGCAATTGGATATAAAATTTTATGAGGAGAAAGCCATGTGGTTGTCCCTTGAGAGGGAGATGGACTTGCATGCAGAGGAGGAACTCTTAGTTCCCAAGGATGAGCTTCAAGATGTGGAGTAGCCACAAGTGGAAGATCATGGAGTGGCAGAAAACACTCATGCAGAGCCATCCATCATAAATGGAATAAGGCACACCATGGAAGTTGATAGATTGAGACATGATGATGTAGAGAATGTAGGAGACCCTACATCATAGCACAGATAGAGACAGTATCCAAACATGTTTACTAGATACATGGCTCTTATGAGAAAATGTATTGTGACTGAACCATATTCCTTTCAGGAGGCAATGCAGCAACCAAATTGGGTTGATGCAATGGTGGAGGAGTATGACTCCATTGTCAAGAACAGTGCATGGGAGATTGTCCCGAGACCAGTTCAACAATCAGTGGTTGGATCTAGATGGATCTACAATGTAAAGCAAGATGTTGATGGGAGTGTGGAGAAATACAAGGCCAGACTTGTGGCCCAGGGATTCTCACAGATCGAGGGGATTGATTATGATGAGACATGTTAGCCCCCTCTGAATTTTTTGACAAGAAAACTAAAATGTTTTTGAGCCTTCAAGGAATGCATTTCCCTCTGAAAACACATCATCCTTGAAGCCTCATTATGCCCTAGTCCTTTCGGAAATCCCCACTGCTGATTTCCAGTTATAAAGCCTCTCTGTTTGTGAAGAAATGCCCAAAGGGCCTCCTCTTTCCCCTTATATCATCTCGTCTAAGCCTTTTTTTTCATCTTTGTCTTCCCCTTCTAAATTCCCCACTTACCCTCTAAATCCTCCCAAAATTCCCTTTAAATCCTACAAGTTCCCCTTGTTTGGCCCGTTTTCCCCTTCTTCGCCCTACCATTACCCTTTCCCAACCTCAAAATGCATTAAAGGGGGAAAAAACCCACTCTTCACTTTATATTAAGGCCTAGCCCCTTTCGTCTTAGCCCCTTAACCACTTCCCCGCCACATGCCCCGCACCCAGGACCAAGCACTTAAGTCCCGAGCGCTGATCGCAATCGCACCATCGGGCGAGCGCATTTCTATGTGTTAACTGAAATTTTCTGATGCGATGGGTTTTGGGTCTATAAGACCTCTGCCGTGATCTTTGCCGTTGATCTCCATGGATCCGACGGCCCAACGTTAATCGCATCACACCCATCGCCTTGTCCCCTTCTGCCCCTCCGATTATATCTAAACCGTCGATCTCCCACCAGATCCAACAGCTGGTGCTCCATCACATCGCGCCAGTCACATCACACCCCCCTTCTGGGCCTTGCGATCACGATCCTCCAATCCAATCCTGACCGTTCAGTCCTTTTGATCCAACTGCCATCTCATAATCGCATCATCGCCCTGTGGCCCTTCTTTCTCCCCGCCGATTGAATCTCAACCGTCGATCTGACCCAGATCAGATGGTTGGTTCTCAATCGCTCCATCGCAATCACAAAATTTTAAAAGTGTCACCTCCCGTGGCCCCGATTACAATCTTCCGATTCGATCTTGGCCGTCCATTTCTTCAGATCTGACGGCTGGGGTCTAATTGCACCCCTCCATCGCATTTCTTTGTCGAAGCCTTTATTAACTCCATATTTCGACCATTGTCGTTGATCTCCTCCTGAGATCAATGGTCCAAAACTAATCGCCCCCCACCCATGCCCGGTCCCACATCCAAAGGCTCTGCTTCATTGTTTTTTCGAGTTTTCCTTTGTAATTCGCTCAAGCATTGATATTTGGGCTTTACACTATTAATCATTTCTTCCGTCGCTCTTCATTGTTTCCACTGTTCTCCACTACTGTGCCACCACTCCACGGGCCTCCGCAGCATTTCTCCACCACTGCTTGGGTTTGTGTCAGGCTTATTTTATTGTGCAGAGATCACAGAAAGGCCATTACAGCAGCAGGAAAGTATATCAGCAGAAGAGATTCAAGGGGTTAATGCTTATTATTGATGTAATTAATGCTTAATCCAGCATTCAAAGGAAGAGGCGTAGTTGAAGATTAAAGAATCACACGAAACAAGGCTATATCTGTGTTTTATGTCAGCAGAGTACCTCTCCCCAGAAAGATTGTCTTTCAGCGTTCTCCATGCCCCCTCGAGCCCTTAAGAAGCTAAGTACACTGACAGAAGTTTCTGTTACTGTCAAGACCATAGTTATGAGGTATGGAGAGACCTGCAGACATTTTTCGCCATGTCTCTTGTTTCAGAAAGCTACCACAGAGTACCAATAGTAGGATTTCTTCATAAGAACATACTTGAAGTTAATAATAAGACTTATGGACCATGCTTTAGAGTACACACAGTTAATGAAGAGCCATTTTGCGGAATGGGCATTCGACCTACCTCTCCCCTGTCGTAATGAGATCCATTTAATGAATATCATCTACTATTGTTATTCTTTTCCCCTATAAGAATCCCCAAGAACAAATTGTAAAGGTTGTTGTTCGGTTGTTGCCGATTGCTGTCTGAGGGTTTCAGTTGGACTGTTAGAACAGTCTTGGGAGGGATTAGCAGAGTAGTTTGTAATGTAGTAGGCTGGGAGGAGAAAGTCTGGACTGTAACTGCCATTGAGCTCAGTGCATGTGACTGGTTTTGCATCATTAATCAAGCAAATTTCAAAATATCCTGGTCTATTACTATTGGTGATGTTTTTCTAACACTGTTTATTACATTTTCATACTGTTTCATTTTCTACTGGCTCGCATCACAAATATGGCATAGGATTTACCCTTGTTAGGTACCCTATGTCTCTGCTCTCCTTGCCTTCAATGTTTTATGCTATATGTGTTATCTGAGAGTAAATTCAGCTAATTTAACTAGTGTAGTGGTTCCATATGCTACTAGCTGATATATGAATTCGAGGTTTGCTGCTCGGATGTTCTTGCTGGTGTCAAAGCATTGAAGGTTCAAAGTCCTTCTCTGATATATAGACCCTAGCTTTGTTAAACTTATCTCTGTTTCTCCCTTGGAGCATGCTAAAGTTGACCTGGAGTTAAATGACCTCTGGTTCGATCTACAAGATGCCCCTTCGTCCCTCCATATAAAGCTGCCTTTGAGTATGTCCAAGTAGGTCTGGATTTAAATGACCTCTGACCTGATCTATAGACAGAAACTAGGTTGCTTTCCTTCTTTCACTTTCAATCCTTATTGTTTCATCCCACAATCTATCTAAAAGACCCTTTAGAATAGATTACTTTCCCTCTGAAAGCCTTGGCTAGTTGTTTGCATGTAATTCCCTTTCATGACCCCATAGCCCAATGGATGGCACTTTCTTGACCTATCCTCTTTGCCGAACATCCTGCCATTTTTATCCTTTCTTTCCATTACTCTCTCAGTCTATGATCTCATGACCAACCCAGCAACCAACCAACCAAATCATTTTAAACCCCCTTTGTGCTTCATACCTAGCCTAATATCTCAATTTGAGCTTCAAAGATATATTATTCTTTGTCTTATTGGAGAGATCCCTCTCCGGGTCCAGGAGGGCTAGATCCTAGGGCCCCAAAGTGGTTATGATGTTGTCTCATCTTTTGGTCTTGCCAATCTGGCCAAAACATGGGAACCCCAACATAATGGCAACTCACATTGGGGAGTATACCACTTTGCCTTTATATTGGCACTAACTGTTGATGGTGGACAACATCCTGCTTCAAACATTCATATACATCCATCTGGCGACTCCACACTCCCTATGATCCAAAGACTTGATGATTCCACTGGTGGAGTACTCTGAACTGGTTGAGAAGAAGCAGTAGCCTTCTTTGTATAAATATGGATCCATACATGGACAGGGATACAAAGTATGATGCTTTGTATGATCAATTAAATGAATTAACAGAAACGTTTGGTAAAGTGTTGGAAATGTACATGGCTAATTTGAATGCAAATGACGATTATTTAGAACAACCCATGCCTCTTCCAGAGCAAGAACAACTCAAGACCTAGATAATGAGCAAGACATATATGATGCTCAAGAATCTATAGAAGACGAAGAGGAAAGTGATCAGGAACTGCCTGATTTCTTACCTATGTCTTGTGTTACGTTGACTAGAGAATATCAGGACCTAATAGAAAAAGCTAATAGGGAATGCTGCTTTGAGGAAAAAAGAGACCACATAGAAGAGTCAGAACCTGATGTGGAAGAAGAGGCTCAAGAAAACATCCCGCCTCCCAATCAGCTAACACAAGAGAAAGAGGGCTGCTGTTCTTCTGTCCATGATGAGAGGGAAACCCCTCTTTTGACAGAAGAAGAGATTGATCAGATATTAAATCATCAGTCCACCTTAGAAATATTTTATAGAACACACACTCTTGCCCATTCATCTTATGAGTTTGATGATACAGATCCAGAAAACTCCTCTGAGGATCAGGACAAAGAAAGACCTACTGAGAACCTGACAAGTTTAATTGGTGACCTTGCTTACGATTATGACTTTCCTAGTTATGATCTATTTGATGATGATTGTTTCCAGAGAGAAGCTGAGTTCGCAGAGCCATCATCAGTAGACCCATGGGGGGAAAGCCAAGGCCAGAAACTCTAGAGGAGCAATGAACTAGGCCAGCCTATATATGACACTGACAGAGAAAGTTACGAAAGCATCAGTGATGAGTGTCATGAGATCGGGCATCGGCAATCTTTCCATTCATAAGAAGAGGAGGAAAGCAAAGAAGAAGTTCTTGAGCAAGATGAAAATAACGAGCCTTCTCTTGAAAAATAGGAAGCAATAGAACAAACCACTACTCAAGAATACACTGATCTTTTCATGGAGCTCAGCACATCAAAGCAGAATATACCAGAGCTCTGAGAGGACTCAGTTGCGATATACGATGATTCCTCCAGTTCAGAAGATGAAGGAGACGCTCTATTCCAAGAGAGTCTTCTTCTCCATCCAGTGGAAGAAGAAGAGATCATGGTTGAAGCCGGCCTACCAGATATTCATAGCCAGGTATCTTTCCGCGATCCTTATGAACGTTTCCTACAAACATTTGAAGAAGGATCAAAGGTATTTTTGAGTAGCATGTTGCAGACAGCGAGAAAATTTTTAAAGGCTGTTGTTATTGAACAAAAAGAGTGGGAGCTGCCTTGCCTATCCAGCTTGCTCAAAGAGTTGAGAAAGAAAGACTAGTCATGGGATCACTTGAAGGACTGGTTGCATTGGAAGAAAATGTTTGTAAGCTAGGATTTTAAATAGTCCAATTAGAGTAGGGTAGGTAGGAAAGCTTAATAAAGCTCAGTCTGTGAGCATGTAGTTAGTTATTTTTAATTTCTGCAAAGTCCAGCAAGCCAGACAGTATAATCCTGGCTTGGCTGTTTTTCAATTTCTGTCTTAGAATGTAGAGAAGAAATCTGCTAGATAGTTTAATCCTAGCAGATATCAATTTAGGTAGAGAAACTATGAGGCCAACAGTATAATCTGGTCTCATGGAGTAATAAGGGTAGAAGTAGAATAGGTTTATTTTCCTGTTGTAAAAAATTGATGATGTAAAGGGTCTGCAAGTCCAAATGCACCCAGAAGAAAAAATGTTAGGACTATAGTGTGGGTAGGTAGTTGTTTGGGAGAATCTTACTGCTGATATGATGTCTTCATGATTTTTGGCAGCTGATCCAAGAAATAAAATGGATGGGTCAAGTACTAGGAATCTGGCCTACACCAAATATCACAATATGAATTCTTGACTCCTTCAAGAAGAAGCCATCCTCATGTGGAGCCACTGTTAGCCCCCTATGAATTTTTTGACAAGAAAACAGGGGGCTAAAATGTTTTTGAGCCTTCAAGGAATGCATTTCCCTCTGAAAACACATCATCCTTGAAGCCTCGTTATGCCTCATTCCTTTGGTAAATCCGCACTGCTGATTTCTAGTAATAAAGCCTCTCTATTTGTGAAGAAATACCCAAAGGGCCTCCTCTTTCCCCTTATATCATCCCGTCTAAGCCTTTGTTTTCATCTTTGTCTTCCCCTTCTAAATTCCCCACTTACCCTCTAAATCCTCCCAAAATTCCCTTTAAATCCTACAAGTTCCCCTTGTTTGGCCCATTTTCCCCTTCTTCCCCCTACCGTTACCCTTTCCCAACCTGAAAATACATTAAAGGGGGCAAAAACCCACTCTTCACTTTATATTAAGGCCTAGCCCCTTTCGGCTTAGCCCCTTAACCACTTCCCCGCCATATGCCCCGCGCCCAAGACCAAGCACTTAAGTCCCGGGCGCTGATCGCAATCGCACCATCGGGCGAGCGCATTTCTATGTGTTAACTGAAATTTTCTGATGCGATGGGTTTTGGGTCTATAAGACCTCCGCCGCGATCTCTGCCGTTGATCTCCATGGATCCGACGGCCCGACGTTAATCGCATCACACCCATCGCCTTGTCCCCTTCTGCCCCTCCGATTATATCTAAACCGTCGATCTCCCACCAGATCCAACAGCTGGTGCTCCATCACATCACGCCAGTCACATCACACCCCCCTTCTGGGCCTTGCGATCACGATCCTCCAATCCAATCCTGACCGTTCATTCCTTTTGATCCAACGGCCATCTCACAATCGCATCATCACCCTGTGGCCCTTCTTTCTCCCCGCCGATTGAATCTCAACCGTCGATCTGACCCAGATCAGATGGTTGGTTCTCAATCGCTCCATCGCAATCACAAAAGTTTAAAAGTGTCACCTCCCGTGGCCCCGATTGCAATCTTCCGATTCGATCTTGGCCGTCCATTTCTTCAGATCTGACGGCTGGGGTCTAATCGTGCCCCTCCATTGCATTTCTTCGTCAGAGCCTTTATTAACTCCATATTTTGACCATCGTCGTTGCTCTCCTCCTGAGATCAACGGTCCAAAACTAATCGCCCCCCACCCACGCCGGGTCCCACATCCAAAGGCTCCGTTTCATTGTTTTTCCGAGTTTTCCTTTGTAATTCGCCCAAGAATTGATCTTTGGGATTTACACTATTGATCATTTATTCCACTGCTCTTCATTGTTTCCAATGTTCTCCACTGCTGCGCCACCACTCCATGGGCCTCCGCAGAATTTCTCCACCACTACCTGGGTTTGTGTCAGGCTTATTTTATTGTGTAGAGATCACAGAAAGGCCATTACAGCAGCAACAAAGTATATCCGTAGAAGAGATTCAAGGGGTTAATGCTTATTATTGATGTAATTAACGCTTAATCCCACATTCAAAGGAAGAGGCGCATTTGAAGATTAAAGAAGCACACGAAACAAGGCTATATCTGCGTTTTATGTCAGCAGAGTACCTCTCCCCAGAAAGATTTCCTTTCAGCATTCTCCATGCCCCCTCGAGCCCTTAAGAATCTAAGTACACTGACAAAAGTTTCTGTTACTGTCAGGACCACAGTTATGAGGTATGGAGAGACCTGCAGACCTTTTCCGCCATGTCTCTTCTTTCAGAAAGCTACCACAAAGTACCAACAGTCGGATTTCTTCATAAGAACATACTGGAAGTTAATAACAAGACTTCAGGACCATGCTTCAAAGTACACATAGTTAATGAAGAGCCATTCTGCGGAATGGGAATTCGACCTACCTCTCCCCTGTCGTAATGAGATCCATTTAATGAATATCATATACTATTGTTATTCTTTTCCCCTATAAGAATCCCCAAGAACAAATTGTAAAGGTTGTTGTTCGGTTGTTTCCGATTGTTGTTTAAGGGTTTCAGTTGGACTGTTAGAACAGTCTTGGGAAGGATCAGCAGATTAGTTTGTAATGTAGTAGGCTGGGAGGAGAAATTCTAGACTGTAACAGCCATTGAGCTCAGTGTATGTGACTGGTTTTGCATCATTAATCAAGAAAATTTCAAAGGATCCTGGTCTATTACTATTGGTGATGTTTTTCTAACACTGTTTATTACATTTTCATACTGTTTCATTTTCTACTGGCTCGCATCAGAAATATGGCATAGGATTTACCCTTGTTAGGTACCCTATGTCTTTGCTCTCCTTGCCTTCAATGTTTTCTGCTATATGTGTTACCTGAGAGTAAATTTAGCTAATTTAACCAGTGTAGTGGTTCCATATGCTGCTAGATGATGTATGAATTCGGGGTTTGCTACTCGGATGTTCTTGCTGGTGTCAAAGAATTGAAGGTTCAAAGTCCTTCTCTGATCTATAGACCCTAGCTCTATTAAAATTATCTCTGTTTATCCCTTGGAGCATGCTAAAGCTGACCTAGAGTTAAATGACCTATGGTCCGATCTACAAGCTGCCCATTCAGCCCTCCATAGAAAGCTGCCTTTGAGTATGTCCAAGCAGGTTTGGAGTTAAATGACCTCTAACCTGATCTATAGATAGAAACTGGGTTGCTTTCCTTCTTTCACTTTTAATCCTTATTTTTCCATCCCACCATCTATCTAAAATATCCTTTAGAATAGATGACTTGCCCTCTGAAAGCCTTGGCTATTTGTTTGCATCTAATTCCCTTTCATGACCCGATAGCCCAATGGATGGCACTTTCTTGACCTATCCTCTTTGCCGAACATCCTGCTATTTTGCTCATTTCTTTCCATTACTCTTTCAATCTATGATCTCATGACCAACCCAGTAACCAACCAACCAAATCATTTTAAACCCCCTTTGTGCTTCATACCTAGCCTAATATAGTAATTTGAGCTTCAAAGATATACTATTCTTTGTCTTATTGGAGAGATCCCTATCCGGGTCCAGGAGGGCTAGATCCTAGGGCCCCAAATTGGTTATGATGTTGTCTCATCTTTTGGTCTTGCCAATCTGGCCAAAACATGGGAACCCCAACAAGACCTTTGCACCTGTTTCAAGGTACTCTTCCATTAGATCCATCCTTTCACTCTCAGCACAGATGGGTCGACGCATTCATCAGATAGATGTGAAAACTGTGTTTCTCAATGGAGTGATTAAAGAAGAAGTGTGCATAGAGAAGCCAGAAGGTTTCTATATCTTCAACAGTGTGTCACATGTGTGTTTACTCAAGAGAGCATTGTATGGGTTGAAGCAAGCACCTCGTGCTTGTTACACTCGGATAGACAACTATTTCACCAGACTGGGCTTCACTAAAAGTCAAGCTGATGCAAACCAGTAGTAGATTGTGGTTTAGGGTAAGCTATTGATTATTGTTATTTATGTTGATGATCTAATTTTGATTGGTGATGAGCAGCTGATACACTCATGCAAGGAGGATCTTGTAAAGGATTTCGAAATGAAGGACATGGGACTCCTTCATTATTCCCTTGGCTTGGAAATATGGCAGCGATATAGTGAAATTTTTTTGTCTCAAGGCAAGTATGCCAAAGAGATACTGGCTAAGTTTCACATGGATAGCTATAGATCCATGTATACTCCTCTTCCAGGAAATTGGAGGAAAGAGGATGCTAATTCTAGAGAGGTAGTGGATGCTACTGTATACAAGCAGTTAGTTGTTTCACTGATGTATCTAGTGAACACTAGACCAGACATTTGCTACACATTTAACCAGCTAAGTCAAGCTATGGTTAAGCCTACCAAGCTCTTTCGGAAGGTGAGGAAGCATTTCTTGAGATACCCAAGGGGCACATGAGAGTATGGTCTATGGTACATAAGGACAGAGAGAGTGAAGCTTCAAGGCTTCACAGATGCAGATTAGGCAGGCAGTCCATCAGAAAAAAAGAGCACATTAGGAGGGACCTTCAACATCGGATCAACAATAGCTTCTTGGTACAATAGGAAGCAGCGATATGTGGCACTCATTTCAGCGGAAGCAGAGTACATCGCAGCACGTCAAGCTGCATGTGAGGCTATCTGGATGAGAAATATCTTGGTTGGTTTGTTTGGTTCTTAGATGGATCTGACAGTGATACATTGTGATAAAAATAGTTGCATTAAACTCTCGATTAATCCTGTGTTTCATGATATGTACAAGCACATAGATATTCTATACCATCATCTCAGAGACTATGTGCAAACGAGAATAATGTTGCTTCAGTACATTCCCATGGAAGATTAGGATGCAGATATTTTGATGAAGGTTCTCACTAGGGGAAAATTTGAATACCATAGAGGCAGGATCGAGGTGAAGGATAATCCATTTCTTGTTGAGAGGGAGTGTTGAGATTCAACAAGAAATTTCAGCACCCACGCCTAGTGTGGGACCAGAAGGTCCAAGCAACATCTACACTAGGGTGGGACCACGAGGCTAAATTTACAGCATGTCTATTTTAGTTAACCCTTAGTTAAGATGGACAATAAAATGTAATCTAATATTAAAATAGCTTATAATAGTTAACTAAGTGTGATAAACTCAGTTAGCTTATGAATTTAGAGTTAGAGGTAGTTGGTGAGGCATGTAGAGTAATTCTAGTTGTAATAGAGTTCGAAGTGCAGTGGTTCATTAGTCAATGCAGGTTATAACCAGTTTAACTTTGTTAAGTGAGTTAAAATCAGTTGTGCTAGTTGTAACTATTAGATACACTAGTGAGAGATCAAGTGAATTAAATATTAATTAATTCACAATCATTAATCTCACATGCGACTCAGGATTTACTATTATTAGCTGCATGCATGTCGGATCCAGTGGAGACCCAGTTGAATATTATTTGTAGGATTATACACCCATTGGAGTTCCCATGATACTTTCGCAGTCAAGGAAGGCCAAAGTTCCTAAATAATAGGGATTTCATTCATCAGGGATTGCACAAGGCAGGCAGGCTATTTGGAGGCAGTAAATTGGCTAATGTTGGAGCGGGGTCCCCTAACTACATTTTTGGTACAATTTTGTAATATTTTGTAATAGTATAGTCTAGCGTAGGGGCTTTGGGGTAGGTCAAAGCCCCCAATTAATTGTAATGGGTCAAGGGTAGACCAAGAATCCGCAAACGACGATTTGCGGACCATAGAGTAGCGCAGGTTAATATGATATAAATAGATGGATAAGTTGAGTGTAGAAGTAAGTTTTAATTCTAAATAATCTTGGATACGAATTAGAGAGATCTATTGTGTGGATTTTATGGGCAAGGCCTCTTGCTGGCTATGTGCACAGATACCCTAAGTCCTGTTGTGTGTAGACCCCGCTGGCTTTGTGCGCGGGCTGGTAAATAGAGTCTGTAAGTCGGATCTGAATATGAATGAATGAGAATATTGTTTTTTGATATCTGATTATTTATGTGTTATGGTTATTGGTTGTGCTTTATGTTATTTATAAGATTATATTTGCTTTTTGAATACTAATGATTTATTAATGCGCATGTGGATGCGGTACTATAAGAAGGAATAAATGCATAGATCTGGTTATGATTAGTCACCCTGCTTTTGTTAACCTATTATCTAATGGTTTATCAACTTTGCTTGAGTTATTCTGCCAATATACTGTTCAGCATTTCTATGCTAGGGCTTCTCCAGTGGAAGTCTGTTATGTCTCAAGGGACCCAACTTAATTAACTTTCTCTCTCTCAGGGTGGGGAAACCTGGTTCCACCACCCTCCTATACTACTTTGGGTGAGACCTTGACCTGCGCAAGTAGGCCATTGCTGAAAGGGCCAGTAGTACAGGGGTTTGTTGGTAAACCTTAAATCCGAAACTGGTTCAAGAACCTTCAAACCAACAAATGGTTCAGTTGCTGAGACCGAGAGAATTTTGAGAGAGAGAGATCAGGTAATGCCACAGGGTCATTAGAAGCCATTGAAACCTAAACTTGAGGATTGGTTTGGAAAGCATATTCAGGAGTTTTCTCTAAAAGAGAATATAAGAAAGAAGCTATCAGCTGAAGAGTGGAAGAACAAGTACCATTTTACAGAGGTACATGAAATTTTATTCGTAACCTTTTCACACGAGCTACAGGAGTGGTTGGTGGGGTTGGCGAAGTTCCAAACTTGTTGGAAGGATGATCAAGTTACGCAATGGACCCCCGAGTTGATCCAAGAGTTAGAGAATACTGATAACAAGATCACCAGGACAATAGATCACTAGATGAATATTTTTTTGGGTGGGTTTGTAATTGATTTTACAGTCAATCAGTTAGTTTCCTATTCTGAAGCAAAGCGAAGGTTTTTCAATGGATTTAGGGGTAAGTTCTTGCAGAAATTGTCGTTGCTGATTAAGATGTTATTGTGTGAAAAGGGTCTCCTGTGCAGTCACATCGAGTGAATGACCTCTGACCAGAGTGGAAACACGACGCGAAGTGGTAAATACCACTGGGTTAATGAAGAAGGAGATAGAGAAATGTACAATCCTCTAAGGGATCCACCTGATCTGAACCGGGTTGGGCTACGCACGCAGAGACCAATCCCTCAGCTACGCCACCGTCAAACTTGTGTAAGGGTAATAATTCTCGTATCCCACCTCCGCCACCACTTGCAGACGATATGGTTGCGCACATGAAGTTTCCCACCTTTAAGGGTGCGAGGGATGAGGATATGGATCGATTCTGGTTTGTAGTATAGTCGGTATGGAGCACACAGAATATTAATAATGATGTTTTAAAGAGAGCGCAAATATCAATATCCTTCGAAGGAAAGGCTCTAGATTGGTTCATGGGGTATATTGGTGAGCATGCCAATCCCACGATATAGGAGATTAAGGATGCCTTTAAGCAATAGTTCTAAGAGCCTAAGTCCTATGCTCATTGTGTCGTAGAGTTGAAATATATTAAGCAAGGACCTACGAAGTCTGTTTGGGAAGCTGACCAATGGTTGAAGAAATTCATCAGTGATGGAGGATTTGTCTATGACGACAAACAACATAAAGATTGGTTCATCGACATGCTATTGCCACATCTGTGCGAACCTATGGGTTAGCAAAATATTGATTTGTAGGAAGAGGCCCTGGAGATCACCATGAATTTGGAAGTTGTGCCAAGGGATGATGCTCAATTTGGGGCGCTGCAGATCAGAAACCATCTAGAAGCGATGCACCTAAAAATTTAGAATTTGAGAAGGGATTAGGGTAAAGAAAACAATGCGGATGTCTAGCGCATATGTTGCAGGGTATCATGCCACACTAAAGATCATTGCCCTCTGCTGTTAGATTATATGTAGGCTGGGGGACCAAGTCCACTGCACCCTAGAGATATGGTTCGACCAAGTACCCCCACACTGTGGTGCACTGACTGTCAGGTAGCAGGAAGACATGATACAGATCATTGCCCGCGATTAGGTTCCTATGTCCCAAAACTAAAGAAACAGTGGTGCAAATTTTTTTCATCAGTGGGTCATGACAAGCACAACTTTAAAATGTTTGACCTAATAATAGATAGGGGAAACCTATATAGGGTGCAAACTAACCCTTCATCACCCATATCTCCCTCTGGGCCAGGAGGATCCCCTGCAAGAGGATGGGGAGGAGGGAGAGGCAGAGACGCTAGTCGAGGATGAGGGCAACTAGTTTTCCACAACTGTGGGGATGTGGGAAATTATGTAAGAGGGTGCCTGAACCCTACACACCAATCTTGCAGGCATTGCAGATAGTTCGATCACGTAATTGAATATTGTCCTGTGCTGATAGAAAAGATGCAAGAGAAGAAAAAAACATCGGCATAGAATGTACAATGGGTTAAGGCGAAACCATGAGATGATGGGACAAGTATCAATGTAATTACACACAGTGGCATTGCCATTGGAGGAGCTGAGGAAAAATTAGCGCCTGAACCACTACTAAGGAATTCTTCTAACAAAAAGAAAATCCTAGACCTGAAAAAGGAGAAAGAGATCTTCATTAAAGCTAGGAAGGATTTCACCAAGAACAAAGCATACACCTCAAAAACTTCAGAGGATCCAAAAGCAGTTGAAGCGGTTAAGCCGTTACTTCAGGCTTCTATGAATCTACTGCGCAATCAAAAGGTGGCGGAGAATCTCCAAGCATTAATAGATAGCTGCGCAGAAAATGTTTCCCCACAAACATATTTTAAAACCGTGAAAAATATTTATAAGAACAAGAAAAGGACTGGTCGGGAGATGCATATGACTGCACATATTGGATATTATGAAATGGATCAAGTCATCCTTGATCTAGGATCATATGCCAATGTCCTACCCAAACAAATCTAGCAGCGAATGGGAGAACCCAAGCTAGAATGGTCCACCATTCAGTTACGTGGCTAACCAATAGAATATCATTCCATTAGGCAGGCTGTCGAAGGTTGTGGTAGAAATTGTGGGAGTTAAGGCCTATTCATATTTTAAAGTAATACATATTGTGGAGGATGCAGACCCATACCCTGTTCTCTTAGGTTTGGACTGGGTTATTGAAATGGGAGGTATCATCAATCTGAAAAGGAGAAGCATGGTCTTTGAGAATGATGGTACATAGGTAATAGTCCCCCTGGATCCGTCCAAAGGTGAACGATATACAAAACTAGTGCACGAGGAAGAGGATGTTGATCACATTTACAAACTGACTGCCCGAGATGATGACTTGATCAACCCCACAACTGATGGCATGTTGTGTTGGGAGAAAGACAACGCATGTCTCTCCGACTCAGATGGTGAGAGAGAAAATTAGTAGAAATAGTTGCATGATGTATCTACACTATGATGCCTTAAGATCACAAAGAGCTTCTGATGTATCTCCTCAGAGGTAAGAGAACTACCCTACTTTGATGGTTCTGGTAGTGCTAAGGAATTTCTTAAAGCATTAGAAGCAGATGTTCCTGAATATCAGAGATTTTGGGCACTTTATTTGGCTGTGCGCAAGACCCCTATGCGATGGTGGGAAAACCATACGGGGGATTTTTAGGACTGGGAGGAATGCCGAAAAATCTCGGGAGGATTTTTGTCAGTAGAATACTGCAAAGAGGATCCCAGGAAAATCACTATCCCAGAGTCAGAAGGAGAGCGTGCAGTGGCGGGACCTCAATCGCAAGCAGTAGATGTGACCAAACCATTAAAATTGAAGGAAGTCAACACTGGGACAGCAGAGCAGCCTAAGTTGGCCAAAATCAGGGATTACTGGGACGATGATACTATGGGAAATATTGCGGAGCTACTCACTGAGTATCAGGACTTGTTCCCTACAAAATTATCTGAAATCAAGGGGATCATAGGATATATGAGTGTCATGATAATCACCTTAAAACCAGATGCGCGGCCTGTCAAGTAGTGGCCCTATCGACTGAACCCTAAGTATAAGCAGAAAGTTAAGGAGGAAATAGATAAGATAGTGGTTGCAGGTATCATTGAGCTGATATAACAGTCAGATTGGGTAAGCCCTATGGAAGTCCAGAAAAAGAAAACCAAAGGAGAGATAGGGATCTGTGTAGATCTGTGCAAGTTGAATGATGCTTGCGTACATGCTCCTTTCCCTATTCCATTCTCTGATGAAATTCTAGATAACGTAGGAGGTCAGGAAGCATACTCATTCAACGATGGGTTTTCAGGATACCATCAGATTAGGATCACACCGGAGGATCGCAGCAAGAAAACCTTCGTGAATGAGTGGGGATCCTTTCAGTACACTATCATGCCCTTTGGACTCAAGAATTACCCTGCCATTTTCTTGCGCATAGTTGTAGCAGTATTCGAATAATTCATTCATAAATTTCTGGAGGATTATTTTGATGATTGGACAGTTTTTGCACTAGTAAAGAAGCATGTGTTGAACCTGCGCATGATGTTGGATGCCTGCAGGAAACACCAAATTTTGCTAAACATCAAGAAATGCATTTTCTCTGTACCATTTGGGATTTTTTGGGGGAATGTTGTATGTCAGTAGGGATTGATGGCTGACCCAACCAAGATTGCAGTTATCATTAATTTAGAAGTCCCCACCACTAAGAAATAGTTGCGTTCCATCTTAGGGCACACCGGCTACTATAGGAATTTATTCAAGGGTATGCCTTGATCACTGCACCAATGGAGAAGATGCTAAAGAAGGATTTATCCTTTTTCTAGGATGATATTTTTGAGCTGCTGAAGGAAAATATGGTCATTGCGCCTATTCTCATATTTTCAGATTGGGTGAAGGTCTTTCATGTACATGTGGATGCATCAAGGATAACCCTGGGAGCTGTCTTAGTGCAGCCCTAGGAGACACTGATCACCTGCTTGCATTTTCTAGCAGAAAAATATCTAGCGCAGAGCGTAACTACTCTACTACTGAATGGGAAGGATTAGCAATGGTGTATGCCCTGCAGAAATACAGGTACTATCTATTGGGAGGAAACTTCAAGATGTTTGCTAATCATTTAGCCTTAAAATACCTGGTCAATAAGCCTATATTGGGGGGGAATATTTGTAGATGGTCACTGCTATTCCAGGAGTATGATTTTGAAATTATTGTGAAACCCGAAAGACTGAATGTTGGACCTGATCACTTGTCTCAGATTGAGAGCGGGGAAGAGCCAAATAATCTAGAATAAGGGTTACTCGATGAGCATCATTTTTCTATAAAGGTGGTTGAAGAGAAATTTGCAGACATTATTCATTTCATGACCACGGGGATGGGACCTACAGACTATTCAATGCAACAAAAAAATGAGATGGTGGCCCGCGCAGCTGATTTCATGATAGTCCCAACCAATTATACAATTTTGGAGTAGATGAAGTATTGTGGAGGTATGTATTAGAACATGAAATACAAGTTATCTTAGCCAAGGCCCATGGAGGCATGGAAGGAGGTCCCTATGCAGGAAAATAAACTATGAAAAAGGTGCTGAGGGTAGGGTTGTGGTGGCCCACATTGCATAGCAATGCATATGCATACCGCTGAGCCTGTGATGCATGCCAATGGACAAGGAAACATTTATTTAGAGAAGAGATTCCCCTACAACCACATATGGATATGCAGGAATTCGACAAATGGGCCATAGAATTTGTCAGACCCATCAATCCCCCTGGAAAGAAGACTGGTGCACGTTACATCATTACTGCAACTGATTATGTAACCAGATGGGTAGAAGCAAAGGCTGTGAAGGATTTTTTTGTAGATACCACTGTGCACTTCATATTTGATCATATTCTGACCAGGTTTGGATGCCCAAATATCTTAATGAGAAATAGAGGTACGCATTTTGTTAATGAAACTATTGAAGCTTTGATAAAACAATTTCAGATCCACCATACTAAGAGTACCCCATATCACCCAAAGGAAAATGGGGCGGTAGAGGCTTCCAACAAAATTTTGGAACATGTGCTAACTAAGGTTTGTAGTGCTGATCGAAGTGATTGGGGCATGCGCATCCCCTCGGTGCTCTAGGCCTATAGGACCACATGCAAGAAACTTACTGGGAAAACTCCTTTCAAGATGGTCTATGGGAAGGAGGCCATCATGCCAATGGAATATATCATCCCCAACCTGTGCATTGAAAATTTGACAAACATGGAAGAACCTGACATCATGCATGAACGCTTGGCGTAGCTGGTTTCCTTGTAGGAGGATTAGTTCATTGCTAACTTTCACCAGCAGGTTTAGAAGGCTCGAAAAAAATCTTGGCATGATCAACAAATCCGATATAAGGTATTCAAGGAAGATGAATTGGTTCTAATTTATGACAGCCAGTTTGCGCGCCAACCACAAAAATTCCGTAATGACTGGATCGGTCCATACATAGTGAAAGAGATTAAAAATGGTGGCATGGTTAGGTTGGCTACGCTACACGGAGACTACCTGCCCAGGTACATTAATGGATACCGTCTGAAACCTTAGAGAAACAACCCAATGCCTACCAAATAACTATATGGATGGAGTATATGTATCAGGAATGCTGCGTGCATAAGGAAGGAAGGCTAAGGAAGGTACGATAGGTGTGTAGGGGTAGTGCGCAGGTAAGGAGGTGCGGAAAGGTGTGATAGAGGTGTAGGGGTAGTGTGTAGCTAGAAAAAATAGTTGTTGGAATAGTAAAACTGGGTGAAAAAGTGAGTTTACCATTGAATGGAGAGGGTATTTGGAAAATAATGTAGCAATCTGAGAGAATTTTTTACCGTTTCCTTGATGGTAAGTTGCATTTAAGACTAATCCGATTATTTTTACTCATGGGAGGCTATAAAAAGAGGGCGCAGGTCATAATCAGTTCCTTTTCTTTCCGAAATTATTACGCCCTATACTTTACTATGAATTCTATGTGTTGTGTGACTTCGCCATCTGTAGATCTAGGCAAGCTACCCCCTCTAACAACAGCAACCTTGAATTTATATTTCGAGCAAGGATGACTGCTTCTAACCCCCACCAAGCCGTCGCTTGTTATGACCTTTATTGAAATTGGGTCTGAAGATGTGTTTGAGGTAACCCCTGACGTTGAAGAGGTCATGTCTATGTCGGCCAAGGGAAAGGGAAGGGGGAAGGAAAAGGGAAAGAAGCAAGGAAAGGAGAAGGGGAAGGGGAAAGCCATGAAGTGGGCTTTGGTGAGGATGCACACCTCCCTAGGATTGTGCATTCCCCTCAACAGCTGCCTCAGGCATGCTCGCCCAATCCATCGAAGCACCCCATGACTGCCCATGAGGAAGCTCTATTGGTGGCTCTGCTCTCCCGGCTTCCAGCATATGTTAAGCCAAGAAAACCCAGGGTGCGCACCCCCAACAATGTCGATGTTGTCCTAGCATACCTACAGATGCCGCTAGTTCCACAGGAGGTCCCTTTGATTGGTGAAATGTTTGGGAGCCTTCCCTCCATCAAGTTTGATGACCACGACCTTGAAAATGAAGACACCTTCTCAGATCTAGCCCCAAAATTGTATCTTGAAAGAGTGTTGTATGAAAATGTGCTGAAGGTGTAACCAATGTCATGGGCGCGCAGAATAGAGGCTTCAGGGATACTAAATTTGCTGTGCCTCCCCCACTTTGGGTGATATCCTCTCACCAACTGCTTGCGTTGATCGACGATGGGTGTTTGTGGATCTAAGGCTGCATCCCGGTTGACGCTGCGCTAACTCATAGAATCACCTACCTGCCCATGAAGGGGCCTCATCCCATGAAAGGATTTAGAAAGAAATATGAGAATAAGGTAGCAGAAGAAGTGTGAGATAAATATAAATTCAATCACGATAAGAGGGGATTCATCATGGAGACCATTACCGACCCGAGAGTGCGCATGGGCACTTTGCTTCTCGCATGCAAGATGATGCACAAATGTTGGGCATCATCCATCCTTGCCTATGTGATTCAGCTGGCACGATGGTGCGAGAAGGGTGTTTGCTACAACTGGTCATAGTACCTCTGTGAGAATTCCTCAGACAATGTGCACAAGGCATAGGACCAGGGAAAGGAATTCCGTTACTCATGGATTTTGTTGTTGATCACCTTGATTGTGTGGGTGACACCTGATGATGCAATGCTCCTTGAGCTCAAGCTGGATGTTTGTGAAGGCGCGTGGTATGCGAACCTTTGGGATTCTAAGGATTCAAAGCACATTTAGGAGAACAAGGTGTTCTGGGTGTTTGATTGACCATGCGTTGGTAGAAGCAATTCATTCCAGGTCTTGCTTGTCACCTGTAGTCTATGAACAATACAAGTGCATCGCTGAATTTCACGTCACCATGCACAAAGTGCAGATCAGGGCCCAAAAAGATCAGATGTGGTGCAACCTTCTGTATATGGCCACAGAGGCACATATCAATTAGGTCATCATGACTTGGCCACTAGCATGGAGACTTGGCTTCAAATCATCTACCTTGGTCACAACAAGAACCTCTGGAAAGGACGCAGCCCTGAAAGATACTATCCTGCCAAGTACAAAAAAGGAGACTGAGGTGCGCTCCACAGAGAAACCGATGACTTACGAAACCCCAAAATATGCCACCAAGGGGGCCAAGCAAGAATCTCAATGGGACGCGGAGGCTGAAAGGCTTTGTGGGGAGGGCGTGGAGTCCCCACGTGGAACAAAGCGCACATGCGAGCCTCCCAAAGGGTATCGGAAGAAGTGCAAGGCTAATAAGACCAGCGGGGACATAGATGTCAACATTGCAGTCGAAGACCGATGGACTGCCCTCGAAGATCAGCACAAGGCCACAGTGGCAAGCTAAATTAGAACATCTAATAGATTGGCTATGTGAAGACATTTCGGAAGTGATTCCTGCCTCTGCTGCACCGGAGGCTAAGGTTGAAGGCTTGGTAGCTGCATTGAAGTCATCTAGGACAAAATTCCAAGCTGTCAAAGTAGACCTGGAACAACAGATTGTTGCACTGCAAGCCAAGCTTCAACCCAAAACCCCTCCCGAGGTGTGCGCCCAGCAAGCCACGCTGGTCAAGGAAGCCACAAGAAGAATTCCAGCACAGATAACCAAGGGCTTAGACTTGTTATATACTACTATGGGACTATGGTCCACGGTGCAACACGATCCCCTCCTCCACCAATTCAACTAGGAGCTACGCCAAAAAGAGAAATATTTTGAACAGATGGAAGCTACCATGCCCACCCTTCTGGCAGCATAGCGCTTAGCATGTCTTCGGACCAACCACGCTCTCAGAGATGAAATTGAGGAGCCCTGCCACAAGAAGCAGGTCCTCAACGACCATTTGAAGCCATGGGTGGGTGAAGCTCTCAAGCTTTCACAGAACTTGGACGTGCCATAAAGCAGTTGAATCAAACTTTTGATAGCGTCACTATGGCCACTAAAGGACCAAATTCCAAAAATTTGGTTGAAATTGCGTAGAATGCAGCCACACAGAGTGAAGGCATCCTACCCTCTTTTTTCGCCACTGTTGAAAAAATCCAAGCTAAGAGGCAGACCCCACTGCTACTGTAACTCAGGATGAGTCACAAGATTGTGTTGGGGGCCTGTTGCAGCGAGGTCCCCTATCTGCAATTTTGATATAATTTTGTAATATTTTGTAATATTTTAGTCTAGCACAGGGACTTTTGGGTGTGTCAAAGCCCCCAATGAATTGTAATGCATCGAAGGGTAGACCAAGAGTCTGCAAACCATGGTTTGTAGACCATAGAGTAGTGCAGGCTAATATGATATAAATAGATGGATAAGTTGAGTCTATAAGTAAGTTTAAGTATGATTAAGCTTGGATAATAATTGTAGAGATCTGTTGTGTGGATTTTTTGGGTAAGGGCTACTATTGGCTATGTGCGCGGAGACCCTAAGTCCTGCTGTGTGCGAAGCCCGCTGGATGTGTGCACGGGCTCGTAAATAGAGTTTGTAAGTCGGATCAGAATATGAATGAATGGGAATATTGTTTTGTGATATCTGAGTATTTATGTGTTATGGTTATTGGCTGCACTCTATGTTATTTTTGAGATTATATCTGCTCACTGAATACTGATGATTTATTAATTCACGCATGGATGTGGTACTATAAGAAGGAATAAATGCATAGATCTGGTTATGATTAGTCACCCTGCTTCTGTTAAACTGTTATCTGATGGTTTATGAGCTTTGCTTAAATTATTCTGCAAATATATTGTTTAGGGTTTTTGTGTTAGGGCTTCTCCAGCACAGGTCTGTTAGATCTAAAGGGACCCAACTTAATTAAATTTCTCTCTCTTAGGGTATGGAAACCTGGTTCCAGTACCCTCTCATACTACTTCGGGTGAGACCTTGACCTGTGCAAGTAGGACATTGCCGAAACGGCCAGTATTACAAGGGTTTGTTGGTAAATATTAAATTTGAACCTGGGTCAAGACCCCTCAAACCAACAGCTAAGTATTGGTCATTTTTATCTGAGACAGTGTGAGACAATTAGCTAATTACATGAGGGCTCTTGTGAAATCATGATTCCATGTTGAATATACAATAGAATATAGTGGGGTTTTAAGCAGCAAGCTTTCCCCAAGAAATTATATGTGTTGTGTCTTGATTGATTCTTCTTTGCTTCATGTGATTGGTGATTTTGTTTTTACATTCGCAATTCATTTGTAGAAGTGATTCAATATTTAACTTTAGTACATTGTTAGATTGGATTTAATCCATGATATACATGCTTGTTGTATAATTTATACACATTCTTGGCCCTGTTGGCCTTGTTGGATCCAAGCATCATCCCAACAATGTGCAAAATAATAAGTAGATACATATGGATGAACATGTACAATGTCAAACCATACTCTCCCAATAACAACCACTGCAGCAAAGCCTTCTACTGTCATAAAAAATCATCATTAAACCAGGTAAGAGATCCATACTCTCTCAAAATAAGCCACCGCAACAATGCCTCTTGCTTCCATGTTAAATCATCATCAACCCAAGTATGAGAGAAATACTCTCTCAAAAGAAGCCACCGCAACAATGCCTCTTGCTTCCACACCACATCATCATCATACTAAGTATAATGACCGTAATATACCAATAGAAGCCAACACAATAAGGCTTCATGTTTCCAACCTCTATCATCATCATGCAATGTATGGGGAAAAATCAACCGATACTCTCCCAAGAGTGACCAAATCAACAAGGATTCTTGCTGCCACCTTACATCATCATGATGCAATTCATGGAGCACTAACATACTGATTGACATGTGGAATGTCACATTAGAAAAATAAAAACAAGATACCTGCTACAACATCATGTGAGAGTTATGCCATGTTCCCAAAAAAAGTACATACATGAACATAAGATACATCCCAAACAAAAGTACACACATGGACATACGATATATCATGTGATGGAAAAACTCTCTCAACAATAACCAGTGTAGCCATTCCTCCTGCTGCTGCATAACATCAGTATATACATGGCATGGACCACACAAATGTGAGATGTTAGGTAGTAACCATACTCACCCAAAAGAAACCAACACAACCATTCTTCTTGCTGCCCTGTATCATAGATCTGCAAGTAGGTTGTCAACCCCTTGCTCATCCTTCGCATCCATCCATCCCACTGTGGATGATGAATCATGTCATGCTCAAACTTGGTATCCACCCAAGGTAGAATACCATTCTCCTCCACCTGATAATATTTTCACTCCATGAGATTTTGAAGTGCACCCTCTTTGAGGTCTCTCCATGAGATCCTCTAATCAATAGCCCAATAGAACCCATAAGGTTCCATACATGCCGTAGGCAGAAATTTATCTTTGAGCTGTGAGATGCTCATCAAGAAAATTCCATCTTGCTAATGGAAAATTCTCTCCATCATAGGATGTATATCATCTATCATCTGTCCCTCCAGTTCTTCACGAGTGAAGCTGCCTTCGGAATGCTCCAAGAGTAATGGGGTCCTCATCTCATCACTGATGCTCAGTGTCAGCGTTGCAGATTTACACAGGGGTACATCTACTGTCTCATGGTCATACACAATGTTTAACTCATATTCTGACATTGTATTGAATAGGACTGTGCTCCTCCCATCCTTTTAAACTCCATAATTCAACACAAATTGTTTGGTGTAGCCCAACCATGATAAACTGGGATAGCTATACACATTCTCCTTGATCAAGTCAAGGGTCCTCTATGCAGTGATAATTTGATGCTTCAAATTAGAAAGGTGCTCTAATCCTTGGTTATGCAATTGCCTTGATGGAGTGGTCTCAAAAATCTCAATATGAGGTACTGAAATAATATGAAATGAAATTGTTTGCAAACCTTGGATAAGTTGAATCTCGGGAACATCTTGCACATCTACAAGAGTTCCTTCAACCAGTGCAATGGCCTCTCCAAATGTTGGTAATGGTGATGGATGCTCCTCTTCTACTGTACTAGCACTGGTATCTGCCTACTCTTCCTCATGCATCTCATGAATCATGCATGGGGCTCCCAATGTCAAGAGATCAAGACCATCTTGCAAAGATGCAAGTGCTCCTTCTCCTGATACAAGTACTTTTGCATCTGGTGGTGGTAGTAGGGGATCCTCTTCCGAAGTGATAATGATGACATATTCCTTTAGTTCCTCATGTATTATCTGTTGAGAATGCAGCAAGATGATGGAGCTTAGTGAAATGAAGTCGCCTTCACTAAGTGGGCCCGTAGGCAAATTCTGGTGCAAAGTCTATTTTTAGACTATGTCTATTTTTAGACATATGGAGCATGGTTCAGGGATTCCAGTTTGAGATTCTTGGAGCATTGGTCATGTTGGTAAAAATATATGAGACTCTATTTTCTTAGGTCGAAGAGGTCGAAGGCTATTTTTAGACTTTCTCTCCTAAAAATAGGGAAGTCAAATATTATTTACCCTTAATAATATTTAGACTATAAACTTCAGTTTACTCTCTTGGAGCACTTCAGTTCGAGCCTTGGAAGTGGCTCATGCATCTGACAGAGGAATCACATGGTTCCCAAGGGTTTGATGGCATCATGCATGGTTGACTTCAGTTAGGACTTCAGTGGCAGAAGTTTGGTGGAGTTAATGAGACAGCTAGTGGAGTTGTGTTCTGTTTATTTTAGTTGAACTAGTTGAGATTGGTTTAACTAGCTAATCAATTAGTTATGAGTGGAGTGAATTAAATATTATTTAATTCATTAATTAGTAACTCATTATTCAACTCAAGAACACATCAGTTCACTACAGTGCATGGACAGTTCAGTGGAGACCAGTGAAAGAGGTAGATGAAAGGGTGGAGTTAGCTATCGGTGGCGACATCAGTTGTGCATGAGATTTGCACCACACTTGGAGGAATTTCCCATGATGATTGCGCTGTCAAGCCAAGGAGATTCGAACCTTGGATCTCTATATAAACAGGCCTGGATTGCGCAATAGAGGCAAGGCAATTGGCGGTGAGTTTTGAACCAGTAACCTGTTCAAAACTGAGCTAGTTTGTGTGTAACTTCATGAGAAAGTACTGAGTACTTGTGAGGAGTATTGTACTAAGTTTGTTACATGATTTCTCCATTATAATATACACAATAGCTGTGGGGTTTTCAGCGATAAGCTTTCCCCATACATACTGTGTTAATGTGTATGATGATTTGATGTGTTATCACTTGATTTTATTTCCGCATGTTTGATGATCTGAGTTGAGTGGAAGAGATTATGTGTTGCATATAAATTCGAATTGTATGTGATAATGATAGTCTCGGTGGATAATTAATCATTATTCAACAAATTTCTACATGGTATCAGAGGTATTGAATTTCAGATTGATCATCACAGTGATTACAAACTTATTTCGGTAGACAGAGTCTGCATGCGGGCCAGGTAGCCTCCGGATTCATCTTTCTTCGGAAAGTGAAAGGTATGGTAAACACCCCTTGCAGTCGATCTCTGTGCTAGAAATAATTTTTTCTCATGATCTAGAGCGGTTGAGCTTTGAGGTGGAATTCGAAGTTTTGCAGCAGTTTTGTTTTCTTGGTGCCAGTGTTGAAAATGTCTTTCAACGGTTTGCGACTCGAATATTCTCTTGAAGGCAGTTCGAATTATGTTGCATGGAAGGATCGCATGGAGGCAGTATTAGAAGATAATGGTCTGAAGGAGTTCGTAGATACGGATATCCAAAAGCCCACTGATCCTGCTGAAGTCGAAGCATGGCAAAAGAAGATGGCGAAGTGTCGAAGGATCCTGTTGGAGGGCGTCAAGGATCATATTGTATCCAGCCTGCATGGAAAGGCTACTCCATATTTAATGTGGAAAGCTTTGACGGATCTATTCCAGAGTAAGAGTGACCAAAGGAAGCTGGCGCTCAAAGATAAGCTCGGGAACATCAAGATGGAGAAGGGCGACAGTATCGCCAAATACCTCACGAAGTTCACTCAATGCAGAGATGAGCTGGGAAGTGTGGGGGTTACTGTCGATGAAGAGGACATGGTTGACCTGGCTCTCCTTGGTCTTCCGAAGGCTTGGCACTCATATCAAGATAGTGTCAATGGTCGGGAGAAGCTGCCGGGATGGGAGCGCCTTTGGGCGGATCTCATGCAGGAGGAGATAAGGAGGACTACTCGAGATGGATCTTCATCAAAGGGAGCTGATGAAGAAAACTGCGCTTTGGTGGCCAAAGCAAAGAAATGGAAGGGTAAGAAAACCTCTCATTCTGGTGCAAAGGGCAAGAAGCAGGATATGGCGAAAGTGAAGTGTTTTCACTGCCATGATCACGGACATTATGCTACCAATTGTCCAAAGAAGAAGAAGAACAAGCAAGCG